>RCUC01048983.1:0-14622 GCA_003697995.1 Taxidea taxus jeffersonii | reverse complement strand
GACAGCGATGCATTACAGACACCCTCAGGAGACGTTCCTCTGCTTTCATAACAATGAAGGATTTTTTTTTTCTCTGACCCCTTTTTAAAAAATCCCCCCCCCCCCCCGCCACTTCTTCGTTTGAAAATAAATATAATTAGTAACAGGCAGACGTACTGTATATAGCCAGCCCTTCCTATCCGGGAGAGTTATAATTAAATGTACATGCTGTCTGTTGTTCACTGTCTGCTAGATGCCTCGCCACCCACTCCGGGGAAGCGGCAGCCCTTGAGTGGGTGCTGCAGGGAGAGAGGCCTGTCGGGGCTCTGAGCCTAGCGCCTGGGGGAAAGTGGACGCACAAGGTGGGCTGAGTGGACGTTGTCCCCTTGCCCTGCCCCGGCCTGGGTGTTCTCTGTTCTCCACCTCAAGCTGCTCAGGGCAGCCCGGGGGTAGGCCTGGTCGGTGCGGGGGTGGTGCCCATCCCCTTCTGCCGCTCCCCCCCCCCCCCACACAGAGCAGAGGGAGAGTTGCCAGGTATGGTTGTCATGGCAATGTGGTGGCCCCTGCAGGCTGCTGCTGGCCGAGGGGCACCTGCGTGCCTGCAGGTTAAGATCTGCTCTCTCCAGGCTAGGAGCCAAGACAGCGTTCCTTTGTTCCCAGCTCCCTGCCTGCTTGGCTGGAGCTGCAGCCCCGGGCCTGCCCGCATGGCATGCGGGAGCTCAGACAGGTTCTCCCCAGGTAACCCTCCACTCTCCTTCCTGACAAAAGGGCAGGCAGGGCGTCTGGTGGCCACTGTCCAGGCCCGCGCAGAGCTCATATTCTGCTGAAATCAGTGGGTCAGGTAGGCCCAGGAATGCGTACACACACCTTGTGGGCATATTCTGGGCCTGTGGCAGGGCCAGCAAGCTTGGTGAGACAGGCTTGGTGACACAGGGGAGGCTGCGCGCCTCCTGCCTCCTGTCCCTTGGGCGGGCAAGGCGGGGACCTGATGACTAGTTGGCCTGGATTGAACGCAGCAGGCGTCATCCGAGCCACAGGCACCTTTACCCAAGTTGCTCAAAGTGTTTTCCGAGCAAACAGTTGTTTCATAACACCCGTGAGAAGTAGGTGGGGTGACAAAGCATTCTTTGTCCCTATCGTACGGATGGGGAAATTGAAAAGCTTGTCCATCCAGGTGGTGAGGCCAAGAAAGGAGGAAGGGAGCTCTCCCACCCTGGGCTCTGGGCGCAGAGGGCTGGGATCTCTGCCTGCCTCTCCAGCCAGGGTGTGCCCTGTCGCCAATTCCTGGGGGGTCCCGGGCTGCGGGGGCAAGCCCGTCGGAGAAAGAGGCCAGAGGTGGAGGCAGTTTGAGGCTTCTCCCTCGGCACCGAGGGGCCTCCAGGAACTCTGTGGCTGCCCTGTGGTCTAAGGTGTTGACACTGGCTGTTGGGGACCCGGAAGGTGTCTGTTGGCTGGAAGTCACTGCACCCTCAGAGGTGGTCAGCGGATCCCATTTGAGTGTCCTGTGCTGGCCCAGGGATTATTGTTCCGGGCACCGGGGATACAGTGGTGAGCAAGTACCCAGGGCGCCTGGTCTGTGGAGCTTGCGGGAGACAGATAATCAACACGGAACGTTAAGGAGAAATCATTTTGGAGAGTGCCATGTGCCACGAGGAAAGTACAGATGGACATGTGCCAGAGACTGGCTGTGGGGGAAGCTGGGGAAGAGGGGCAGCCTTACAGAGGCAGAGAAGGCGTCTACAGGGGCTAAATCCCACAAGAGGAGGAGGAGCTGGCCCTGGATGATCATTTCAGAGGGAGGGGACAGCTGTGCAGTGACTCAGAGGGCAATGAGGGCGGCTTGTCCCAAGGTTAAGGAGGAGGAGGCAGCTCCTGGATGGTGGCCAGAGGGGGGACATGGAGACCCGGTTGTGGGCCATGGGGCCAGCTGTGATTCTGGATGCAGGGGCAGGCGGTGCATGAGTCAGGACCTCTTGGAGAGGAAGCCCCAATGCCTACTTGATGTGGAGCACCAAGGAGAGGGTAATGAAGGCTGGCTTGGAGGTGTTTGCTTGAGCTGGAGGACTGCTGTAGGATTAAGGCGGGAGACCAGGAAGAGTGCATGGAGGGGAGACACGAAGAGGCTGGTCTTGGATATGGGGAGTTTGAGATGCCTGCCTCCAGGTGGCTATACCTGCGGTGTAGGCATCAGTGTTCCTAAAGCTCTCCTTCTCAGACCTCGGAGAAGGATGGTGGGTTCCATCGAAGGATGACGGGCTCTGTTGCAGCGTGTCCCGAATTCGCCTGTGCCTCCCAGTGCTCAAACCTAGCCCTTATCAAGGAGGATGAGACTCCTGCTCCCTGAGCTGGAACAGGTCTCTGTCACAGTTGCTTTATGACATGGGGAGCAGACCAGCCAGGTGTATAGCTGTCTCCCTTATTCGTGGGGGATACGTTCCAAGAACCCCAGTGGGTGCCTGAAACCACAGGCAGTACCGAAACCTATATACATGCCATCTTCCCCCATACGAACATACGGTACAGTTTAATTTATAAATCAGGCTCAGTAAGAGACGGATGACAGTAACTGATAATAAAATAGAGCAACTTTAGTAGTATACTGTGATTAAAGTTAAGCGAATGTGGTTTCTCTCTCGCAAGATACCTTATTGTACTGTGCTCACCCTTCTTCTCGTGATGACACGAGATGACAAAATGCCGGCCTGGTGAGATGAAGTGAGGGGAATGACGTAGGCATTGCGACCTGGCATTTGGCTACTCTTGACCCTCCGGATGTACATATCAGGGGGATCATCTGCTTCCCGACCGAGGCTGACCGCAGGTAACTGAAAAAAGAGCAAAACCACCGATAAGGGGGAACTTCTGCCCATTAGGTGGGGAGCAGCCTTCAGTGGACACAACTTGCTTGTCCCTTTCCATCCAGCTCCCAGCCTTCCACAGCCAAATCCTTGGTCATTTACCCTTGGGCACCATAATTAGACTGATCTTACTAGCTATGGGTATTGACTATCTTTTGGTTGGTCAAATGGAATGGTGGAAGTTAGCAATTTCTTCTAAGAAGGGGCATTTGAAGAGGATGGGCCCATATGGTCACTGACCAGGGAGGGGCCCCCTAAGCAGAAGTGCTAGGACCCTTTGTGGCCACTGACTTGCCATGTGGCTTTGAAGAACATGCTAATGTGTACCCCACAGTATAAACTGGAAGCTACAGAAATGACTGCATCAGAGAAGACAGCCTAAGCCCCCTGTTGGACACACCTACTCTATTTCACTACAGAGTCAACTCAGAGCCATTAGTGCAATGGAAATTCTAATTCTGGGTCTCCAAGGAATTATTATTATTATTTTAATTAATGTTTTAAAAAGTAGGCTCCATGCCCAGTGTGGAGCCCAACACAGGGGCTTGAACTCCTGACCTGAGCTGAGACACGCGTCCTGTGCCTAACTCACTGGGTCACCCAGGCTCCCGTATTATTATTTTTAAAAGTAAGATCTATGCCCAACATGGGGCCTGAACTCACCACCCGAGAGCGAGAGTTGGACGCCCCGCCATCTTGGATTTTACAAGGAAGTTTCGGGTATACCGAGAACATTGTCTGGCGAGGTTGTCTTTCTGTGTCCCAGAAACAGATTCAGGGATGTCAGTTCTCATACCCCAAAAACTCCTTGGGTGAAGACTCAGAAGCCCCCTCATTTGGAACCACTTTTCAGGGGATGGGATCACCATCATTTGCGGGGGGCTTTCAAACTCACCAGCTGCTTTCATGGCCCTTTGCTCATTCGATACTTTCCATGACTCAGAGTATTACTGGCAGTTCAGATGCAGCAACTAAGAGAGGTTAAGTCCTTTGTCCAAAGTCACACAGCAAAGGGAGAGCTGAGAATTAGTCCCAATCCTGCGACCTCCCCCACTTTCCCAAGTCCCCGTTGTTGCACCTTTGGTGGCAGGGGGCCAGGGTGGTTCTGGGCACCTGGACTGACGTGACTGTGAGTTTGGTAAGCCCAACCCAGGTGGTGCTTGGAATTCCCTGAGCTGGCTCTTAAACCAGTTCTGCTCACAGAGGGCTGTGTTGCAACTGGACCAATGGGTGAGAAGGTTGAGACGGACAGCCATTACTTCACCAATGTGAGTCAAGGTCATTTGTCACCTCAGGAAGCATGCAGAGCTGTGACACTCCGCAGGGAGGTGCGTTGCTCCTGAGCCAAGCCTGCGTGTGGCCTGGCACCTTTCCCATGGGGCAGGGAGAAGGGGAGCTTCTGGAAGTGAGGGTGTGCCAGAGCCCTGGGGAATTGGTCATACCTGACTCAGCCCGTCTTCTGAGAAAGGAACCCAATACCATGTGGGGGTTGCACCCACGAGCTGGGGTAAGGATGTCAGTACACAGGAGCCGTCGGCAGGAGCTGGCCGACTGCCATCCCTGGCTGAGGCCTTTTGGATACCGTGACAGGTGTGACTGGAAGGCCGGCAGCTCCTGACCCTCTTGTCACCTGAGGAAATCAGGCCACTGCGAGCTATCAGAGTGTCCTCCCAGACACAATCTGTCTTCTTAGTTTAGCAGGTGGTACTTGTTTTTTTTTTTAATGAGGGAGTCCAGAACTTGTCCATTTCCACTGCCGTCCATCAAAGTGCTGTGCCTCAGAGGAAGATACTTGCAAGGGTGGGGGCCAGGCCCGGGGGTTGCTGCCAGTGCTCTGGGCAATGCATGCCCATGTTTGCTGAGCAAGGACGGTGCCTTGTCTCCCTGGGCCTTCCATCGTATGTTGACAACGTTGGCCTCCATCAAGGCTTCCTTTTGGGCTTTCTTTCTCAGGGCAGCAGTGCTGAAATGTGCTTTGTAGTTCATTACTCAGGCCTCAGGTCAGGTGTCCCTCCCTGACAGAGGCCGATTTTGATGTTCCCCTGGGCACTTAGCACGACCAGAAACGACATGTCTGGTTGCTCACTTGCTTCTGATGCCCCCTCTCACTAAAATGCAAGCTCCATGAGGGATGGGACCATGCCCAGTTCTGCTCACTATCACACCCTCAGCACGACACACAAGATCTAGCCTTTGAAGGAAGGAAGGAAGGAAGGAAGGAAGGAAAGAAGGAAGGAGTGCAGCCAAGTTGTTGACGCAGAGGTGGGAACCCAGAGGGACAGGTCCATCCAAGCAGATGCTTCTAGGTGCCATCGCCAGCACGGGGCAGACTGGGCTGCTGGACTCCTTGGGGATCCTCCTGGGTTGCATGGTCATTATCTGATGGCTGAGTGGGTCATGCAGATGAGTCAACAGCAGACCGGGAGGTCAGACATACTCCAACCTCAGAAACTGCACGTGTCCAGAGGACAGAGGAGCCCAGGAATGTGTTTTTCGTTGATGTCAATCCTGCTGCAATAGACCACACCTGCTTCTTGACCCAGGAACATGGGAAAGAGAAAGCCATGGCTTGGTTTAGAGCTGGCAGCCGAGCTGGTAATAGTAGAATGCCCTGCTTCTGATTCAGAGTGGGGAGGGGCTCTGGTGCCCTGCCACAGCCCCAGGAGTACAGGGTAAGTCCCTCCATGGCTCCCTGCCCTTCCCCATCAATGTCTTGGCGAGTGGCTTGTTCCAACAAGTACTCGCTTTAGGGATGGAACAGCCTCTCTTTTGTCCAAAACCTTCCTTTGAGTTAAAGCTGTACAAAGAACCCTTCGAAGAGGAAAATAATCGGGTTGGGAAGAGGAGACTGTGTCACATTTGGGCACTCGAGTCCTTAGCTCCTGCCCCGAGACTTTCTGTCCTTTGCTCCTCCTGTGCCTACAACACACCATGCCTTTTGGCTTCCAGCCTGGGGTGGCATCCATGGCTTCCTCCTCCTTCTTGGGAGGCTGTCATATTCCCTGAAATCTTCTTCCTTTCCTGCCCCCACCCGCCTCTCCTGGTTATCCTAAGAGGATGTGGCAATTGAAGCAGCAGGCTTCTGGAGCCCAGAGTCGAACCCTTCCCAGAGACCGTGACTTCACCATGAAAACTTTTCAGGCACAGAAAGCAAGATTCCAGAGAAGCACAGGCTCTAGGGCAACAATGGCGTGACTTCCTGAAGGGCTAGGTTTAGCACTGGGGCACTCGAGTGGGAGCAAGTGACCTGCTCCCCCCCCCCTCCAGTCTTCTCCCTTGCCCCAGTGCTGCTGCTGAGGAGGGGCTTGGTACACTTGGGGCTAAGCATTGGTATTACCTGGGCCGGGTCATTCGTCCCTCACAGTGCCCCTGTGCTGTTGGTTCTGTCATTACCTTGTAATTTGCCCTGGAATGTGAGCCCGGGACGGTGGGACCCGTCTGTATGGCACCTGTATCATGCTATACAGAGGGGGGCATTGGATGGGTGGGCCCCACAGTGTGGACCCAACACCCACTCACACACCCACTCACACACCTGTACCTTCTGTAGGGATCCTGTTCCCAGCTCGTGGTGGTTTAAGAGCCGGTGGCTGGGGGCTAGCCACTTTGGATTCAACCTCCATACCAAAGCTTTTGTAAATCCCCACTTGGTCAAATGAGCAGTTTTATTTATGCCTTGATTCTTTAAAATACTGGCTACGTTTATTTCTTCTTGCCTCTTGTTCTTTCAAGCTTGAAATTTCTCAGCACATCAGAGTCTTCAAAATGCCCTCAAACTTCTGTCTCCGAAGGCATTTTTACTTGGCACTGTGTGGTGAGGGACGCTTCTCCTTTGGGAGGTTCAAGTTTGTTTTCGGCTCTTGAGTTTGGGGGTATTTGTAAGAACAGAAGCCAGACAGCAGCCTTTTTCTCAGATGAGCAGCACTTTATCTTCCATTTTTATGGATTCCAATTATTCCAAGTAGGGATGGCCAAGGTCTACATGATCTTGGATGCCCAGTGGTTTTATCTGCTGAAACGTGCTGTTTTTCTGGCTTTGAAAAATCTTAGTGGAATTATTCAGCATTGCCCAACCCAAGAGGACTGTTTGCCCCATGGCGGTTGGTGTACGATCAGTAATGCACGTACCATATGGGGAGAGGTGAGCATATTACACTCAGAAGGAGTTTGTCTTTTTTAAAGAAGATTTTCTTTCTTCCTCCCTTCCTTCCTTCCTTTCTGAGTGTACAAAGGGGGTGGGGTGGGGTGGAGGTAGAGGGAGAGAGAGAATCTCAGCAGACACCCCGCTGGGCGCAGAGCCGGATACTGGGTTCCATCTCATGGCCCCTGAGACCCTGACCTGAGCTGAAACCAAGAGTCAGGGGCTCACCTGACTGAGCCACCCAGCTGTCCCTAGTTTGTCTTTCTAAAGATTCTCTTCCCTGGTCATTTAAAAAATATCACCTAATTACCTAGATAACCATTTTTCATAGCAGAGAACAACTAGTTCTCAACTTCTTGCCCCCTTTTGTCCCAGCTTACTGCATTGCCTCGGCCTGCACGCACCTGTGTCTCGATAGCCCCAGGACTGAGAATGAGCCGCCTGTCCTCTGCGTGGCCAGCCTGCTCGCAGGCATCCTGGTCACCCCATGGCTTAGGGGCTCTCACATCCCGAGGAAATGCACTGTGTGACCTCGCGGGAGCCTCATTCCTCCTTCTCCACGCAGGTAACTGTGCTACCCTGGGACTCGTCTGCACTCCTTCACCTGTCTCTCCTCCCCAGCGCCACTGACAACATTCCTGCTCAGGTTGTATCTGACCAGCTTCGCACTTGACACTCATTTCCATACTCGCACTTCCAGGTGCATGATGGATGCCCCGCAGGACTGTCCCCCAGATACCTCAGATTGGAGAGGGTAGGAAAGATCTCACCATCTTCCTCTGTCAGTGCACTCATCTTCCAGGATTTCCCAAGTCAGATGGGGGTGCTCCAGTCTGTGCAGAGGCCTGCGGCAGGAAACCTGACCTCATCTGGGACTCTGACTCACCTCTGGCTTCTGTGGCCATTGGGCTGAGCTCAGCGCCCCTCACCAGCTCAGCGCCCCAGTCCGGGCCCACATCTCTCCGGTCAGACGATGCAATGGCTGATATATTAGTCTCCTTACTCGCATCTCTTCTCCCTTGAAACTGTCCAGATCGATGTGAGTGGGAATCTGACAGTGCATCCCTCTGTAGAAATGCCTCCGTGACTCCAGATTCGTTGGGAGTCCCACCCGAGCTTCCAGCAGGGCATGCGAAGCTGGCCCCATCGACTGGGCCCCATCTCTTGCCACTCTGGGATCTAGAAGGCCTGAGCAACTTCTATCCCTGGCATTGGCATCCTGGTCGTGCGTGCTGCCTTGATAGGTATGGGCCCCTTTGCCAGGGACACCTCCTGACTTCTCATCTGCCTGACAAACTCCTATTCATCCTGCAGAACCCTCACCCAGTGTCACCACAGCTTCCTCCCGTGAGGATTCTGCCACGAGGCAGACTCAGTGGCTTGCAGACCTCGCTTGTTTTCCCCATTCCTCTGTGGTTGTGACTGCTCTTCTATGGCTCTCCTCTTCTTCAGGCAGGAACTGCCTCTGTACAGCCCACTTTCCAGCACAGTGTACAGCACATAGTAGACTCTCAATAAACATGCTGAGAGCTGAGACCGCAGATATTCTAGGCAAATACCAAGAAGCCAGAGTCCTTGTTTGTCGTCCTGAGGCCTCAGCACAGCTAATGATGGCCAAAGAGAAAAATCTGACGGGGACCCAAGGGACATACAGAGCTCTTCTCCCTTTTGCTGGGGTGGCTGACTGCTCTCACATTTCCTTTTTTGGGCAGAATAGCTGAGCTTGATTCGGCTCTCTGCCTTTTACTGACCCTGAACCTCCTGGAGCGTCAGTTTGCTGAAGGAAGTGAGGATCTGGTAGGATGATGCAGCTGGGAGCGTGAAGCGAACGGAGGGGCCTGGGGTTCTCTTCATGCCTGTCAGCACCTGTCCTCTCTCTGGGCAACGCTTGCGAGCGGGACGTGGGCCCCCGCACAGCGCGGAGCTGCGGAGACAGGCGCGCGCCAGCCCGGAGTCGGGGATTCGGCTTGAGTGTGCCATGGGTGAGGCACCCAGCAGCTGGAGGGGGTGACAGCACTCTTTGGGGATGTGTCTAATGTAGGATGTGTGATGGGACCACAAAGGTGAGCCCACAAAGGGGGCTCCCTTTTGGCTCTGTGCGTTTGCCCGCAGCTCCTGGGTGGGAGTGGGTGGCACCGGGAGTCGGGCAGATGGGTGGGGGTGGGGGCCGCTGCGAGCGGGCAGGCCCCCCTCCGCTGCTGCTGCAGGTGTGGGCGGCCGACACACGCCCTGGGAAGCCTGGGCGCTGGTCATGCTGTTGGCCACAGCGCCGGCCAGTGGACGAGGGAGCAGCACCTGCGCGTGTGCCGGGAGGGCGGGTCAGCAAGGGGCTTGGGCCCCGCTCTGCTGGCAGCTACGCGGTCTCCAGCGTGTCCTGAAGAATGCTGGCGGCGGCTTCATCCTGAAGCCCGTGTGTGCAACTTCTGAGATGAGCTAACCAGGTGACTCATTGCTTGGGCGTCCTGAGTCCACAACCTTTTTCTTTTCCCCCCAGGAAGAGCCCTCGAACCCGTCATAAAGTGTGCCGCCTGGGGTGCCACGTGGGGTGCCGCGCCTCCGCAGACACCCGCCTCCATTCAGGAGCACAGATAGCTCCCAGGCAGCAGTCCGCTTTCCCGGACGCTCTCCTCTCCTGGGGCTCACTGGTGGCTGCGGCCTGGCTCCCTGACCCAGCTCCGCCTGCAGGATAGGCTGTGTCCCTTTGTCCTTCTGTGTGTACACCTTCCCTTGCTCCCTCCTGCTCCAGATGTTACCGAACACCTACCAGGCCAGACAGTCTGCTCAGCCAGGGTGGGGAAACCTAACTGAGGCGAGGTCCCCACCTTCCAGAGCTTGGGAGAAACCCCCAGAGGGAGTGAGCTAAATGCTGCGGAAGAGCAGACCGTGGGCGGTCAGTGCAGAAGTGCTCAGCTCCTTTCACGGAGGAAACGCAGGGCATCTGGTCTGTCATCAATAAGCAATAAAATACTTATTTTACTTATAGATCTATTCAGCACCACTGACGATCTTCTGGGAGCTTTCTAGCTGTGAAACTCTCCGTGCCATTATTATCAAAAGCGCCTCATGACCACACATACTAATGCAGACATAATATTCCTCGTTTTTTTGGTTGCTCTGTGGCTCAGTGAAGGATCTTTGTAGACCAGCCGTGGTGTGCCAAAAGACCTTTCTTTTTATGCCGTCTTCTGGGCAGCCCAGTGAAACAGGAACACTGAAATTAGGGTGAGGATGGGAATGTCCCAGGTGTACCTCACCATCCGCCTCACCTGGGTAAACACACATTTGCATATCAATGTATGGATTACAGACTTCCTTTTCTCAGGCCTAGGAGGTGCCCAGTTACACACGCTGGGGGACCCGCCACCAGCAAGCGAGCTCTCAAATCCCCTGCAACGTGAGAACCCGGGCCTCAGGGTCCTCAGAGCCCCAGGGGCCAGCCTACATAGCGATTTCTATCTGCTTTCCCTTAAAGGAGGGGCTTCTGCTTTGTAACTCACGCTGCCTTCAAATGTGGGCCTGGCCTCGGGTCTCAGAAGCTGTGCCGGCTTCTGCATCAGCCGGCCAGATTTTGCAATTACCTCTGGAGCCAGTCATTACAAAAAGCCCGGTACTCAGAGGGGAAGAAAGGCAGCTTTCATAATCACCAATGAGCTCACCAGGTATGGATGGAACTTTTCAAACGGGCCAAATTAAATAGCAGGCCTTGAGCTCGGGGCCTCGCGGCGCTGCTGTGAGGAGCAGGTGGGAAGAGTATCGGATGTGTGAAGTGCAGGTGACAGGTAACCAGATCCCCGCGGCTGAGTCATGTGTGTGATGCGCAGTGGGAAGCTGTGTTGGGGGGTGGGGTGGGGGGCAAAGCCACGCCCCCTCACCTGTCCACAGAGGGGCCAGCAGCTTAACCCAAGCCTGCTCCCGCAGGACTGCCATTGACTGCTTAGTTGATATAAATCAGTGCTATTTCCCCCGCAGCAGTAATTAACCCGCGGGAACCTCTCGGGAACATCTCCGGAGCAGGTAGTTTCAGGAGAAACAGCGCTGGAGGGGCTGGAGGGGGATTAGCGTTTTCAACTCTCACGTGATTTGCACGCATTCATTGTGCGTTCAGTTCCAACTCCTGACCACTAAAAAACAAACAAACAAAAAAAAACCCTCATAAATTAAGTCACTAGTGGGGGAAATCGACTTTGTTTCGATGGAGGGCCTGGGATGCTGGTCTGCTTCGAGGGAGTGTAGGGAAGCCTGGCTCCCAGCTGGTGTCCTTAGTTTTCTGTCCTGCCTGGGGAGACCGCTGGCCTCATTGGCTTGTAGAACACTTCCCCCTCAAGGACCATTGGTTCTGTTCACTGTAATGAGTCAGAGGCCTGTCCGAGTTCTGGGGAAGCATCTAGTCCACGTGCACCAGTGGCAGCTGGCAGATGACATGTGATCCTTAGTTCCAGTTGCTTGGGGAACAGGACTGGCTCCTCAGGGTCCTCTGCACATGGGCAAATGGCCCAGGATTGCAGGAGGCAGGATGGTTCTGAGGGACTCTGTGGCCAGCCCAGTGAACTGACTATACTGTGAGAGCAGGCCCTCTGTTTTGGTCATTTTGGTCTAGCATCTAGCACGTGGTGCTCAAGACCCAAGAACCATTTGTGGAAAGAGGGAGGATACAATAGGAGGAAGCCTTCTCTGGAATTCCTTCATTGAAACAGAATCCTACATAGCCTCAGGTCAAGTCCTGTTCTCTGTAGCTCCCTCGTATTTCCATCAGGCACTTGGATGTATCTTTAATGGGTTCCGGGCATGGAACAGGGCTGGCTTATCGCCTGTGGCGATGTCGTCCCCTGCTGAGAGGTCTCAATTCCCACATGTCCCTTGAGCACCTGTGCCCTTCCCCTTCCTGGAGGGTGTGCTTGGCAGGGGTCAGTGAGGCTGATCCTGAGGGGCTCAGAGACGCAGAAATCTAGACCTGACCGTGGTTTTCAGAATGCTGAGTTATCATTTCCTTTACCTGTACAAGGAGGCTGATGGGTGGGTGAGTGGGGGTCCACCTGGTAGGAGCGGGGTCAGCATGACTGGGTCACAGTGCCCCAAAACACAGAGATAGTTGCCAAGGATAACTGTTCTTATCTCACAGCTACCTTGAAGTTGTTTCATAGGAAAAGAATATTAAAGTATTTAACCTTTATATCTTAGAGGTCAGCTGGTGCTGTGGATGGCATGCAGGTTCATGTCCCAGCTCCCCACCCCCAAAATTCATATGTTAAAAATATAATCCTCAATGAGATGGTGATAGAAGGTAGAGCTTCTGGGTGGTGATGAGGTTAAGAGGCTGGAGCCCTCCTGAATAGCTTTAGTGCCCTTAGAGAAGAGATCCCACAGAGCTCCCTTGCTCCTTCCACCATGTGAGGAGGACATAGCAAGAAGGCACCATCTATGAACCAGGAAGCAGGCTCTCACCAGGCAGCGAATCTCTGTGTGCCTAGATCTTGGGTTTTTCCAGCTTTCAGAACTGTGAGCCATAAACGTTTGCTGTTAAGAAGCATCCTAGTCTATGATATTTTGTTACAACAGCCCAGATGGACTAAGTCACAGCCCTACAAACTCATATAATAACTTTATTTCCAAGGGAAGCAGATTACGGTGAAATATCTCAGAGATTGATAAGTGTGTGTGTGTGTGTGTGTGTGTGTATGTGTGTGTGTGCGCGCGCGCATGTGGCAGCAGCATTTCGGTGTCATATGCACAGACATCCTTTGTCATCCTCCAGGTGGTCTGGGGAAGGAATAAGATAAACTTGGAGAACTTCAAGTTTGAGGTTCTGTTTCTAGCCTTGGAATGCTCAAAGGCCTCCCCAGCTGTTCTTTGTTCAGATGTGGATTTTAAGAGGTGGGAGGGTGGTTGGAGCTGCTCCTGGATGTCTCTGAGCCTCTCAAGGAACACTCTTCATGAGAAACCATCTCTTCCCTGCCTGCAGCAGATGCCATGCTGCTGAAGACCAGTGGCAAAGCAGGAAGTAGAAAGAAGGATTCTGAGCCCAGAAGTAAACCCTCATGCATGTGGTCAACTAATATTTGATGAGGGAGCCGAGCACACCCAATGGGGAAAGGATAGTCTTCAGCAAAGGTGTTGGGAGAGCTGGAAAAGCACATGCAGAAAAATAAAGTTGGACTGCTATCTTCCACTACTCTCAAAAATTAACTCGAAATGGATCATAAGACCCAAAGCTAATATTCCCAGAAGAAAACATAGGGGAAAAACTCCTTGACATCAGTTTTGACAATAATTTCTTGTCTATGCACCAATGAAAACAAAGCAAAACTCGACAAGTAGGACTGCATCCAACGTAAAATCTTCTGCACAGCAAAGGAAATGGTTGACAATATGGAAAGACAACCTACAGAATGGGACAAGACATTTGCAAACCATGCATCTGATAAGGGTTAATATCCAAAATTTATAAAGGATTCATACAACTCAATGACCAAAAAATTCCCCTAAACACTCTGAATAAAAAATGGGCAGAAGAACTAAAGAGATTTTTTTCCAAAGAAGACATCCAAATGGTCAACACGTACATGAAAAGATGCCCAGTGTCCCTCATCGTCAGGGAAATGTAAATCAAAACAACGATGAGATACCAGCTCACACCTGTCAAAATGGCTAGTATCAAAAAGACAAGAGATAACAAGTGTTGGTGAAGATGTAGGGGAAAGGGAACCCTTTCACACTGTTGGTGGGAATGTGAATTGGTTCAGCCATGGTGGAGGTTCTTCAAGAAAATTAAAAATACAATATGATTCATCAGTTCCATTTCTGGGTATATACCCAAGAGAAATGCAGAGGCTACTGAAAAGGTAGACACAGTCCCAGGGTTTATTGTAACATTATTAACAACAGTCAAGATACAGAAACAAGCTATGTGCCTGTCAACAGATGGATGGGTAAAGAACCCTCCCCCCCACACAGTGGAATATTATTCTACATGAGAAAGAAGGAAATCCTGCCATTTTTGACAACATGGATGGACCTTGAGGACATTACACTAGGTGAGATAAGTCAGGGGAAGACTCATACTGTGTAATATCACTTATTGGTAGAATATAAAAATACCAAACTCATGCAGACACAGTAAAAATTTGGCAGCCAGGGGTTAGGGGTGGTGTGGGGGAACAGGAGAGAGGCTGTTTAAGGGTACAGACTTGCTACTAGCAGATAAATAAGTCCTGGAGATCTAATAAGATGGTATAGTGAATATAGACAATATTGTATTGTGTCTATCAAGCTTGCTAGGAGACTAGATCTTCATTGTTCCTATCATAAAAAAGGAAAGATGATAATTATGTGACATGGTAGAGGCGCTAAATACAACAGCAATCATATTACAGTACAGAAATGTATCAAAGCACCATGTTGTATGCCTTAAACTTACATAATATTACATGTCAAATGTATGTCAAAAATATTTCAATAAAAAAGGAGTATTCCGCGTACTTGGCATACAGCCCTCAAAGTGTAGAGATCCAGGGCCCTCGTTCTCCCCCTGAGCTGTGACCCTGACAGTTCTCCAGGAGTGCGGCATCCTGGCCATCTCCCAGTCCCCAGACGCACCACCCACCATACTGTCACGTACTGTCCTTGCTCCAGCTTCTTGGGACCCTC
>RCUC01048970.1:0-10230 GCA_003697995.1 Taxidea taxus jeffersonii | reverse complement strand
TAAGAATCTCTCCCCTTACCTATTGGGAAGAGAAAACGATATTGGAGATTTGTCAAAAGTTGAGAGGGATGGCCGCACTCCAAAGCCAACAACATAAAAAGTCACCATGTTTGTTCTTTGGAGCAGGGGGTGAGGCTTCATCTTCAAATACAGTTTATCAATCAGAAAAACAACATAGGATAAAAGCTAGTATTTTTTTTTAACATTAGGGGCTAGATCAAGCCTCAAACATATGTATTCAAAGGAGAAAAAAAAAGAAAGAAAGAATAAAACACGCACTATGAGGGCTTCTGACACACAGATAGACATACGCATTAATTTTAGTTTCTATACATCTTAGATTGGAGTGACAATAAGATTCTAGACAGCACTGCATCATGTGGATGTTAGCGTTTCCTGGGTTTAGAGGTAAAATCATGCTCTGAGTGGGAACGTTCATGTGAATCTCCACTCTAATGGAGGAGGACATTAACCAGCCATAGCTGTCCTCCAAAAATTTACTGAGAAAAGGAGAAACCTGGGCAAGTCCAAAAGGAGAGTAGGGGATGATCTTAGGAAGACAGAACTTAGATATAACTCCTTCATCAAGCCAACTCACTGATTCTGCCATTGTCAGCCACTTGCTAGGGGCTGGAGACACAAAGGGTGGGCAGGATACTATCTGTTGCCTTCCCAGATGGCTGCTGTTGTACATGATTTTATTCTTTAAGGGTGTGCCCTAGGGCCTAGACATAGTGAACTCCTCCTGGATCTTTCTAGCTTGTTTCTAGGTATGTGCACGTACCACATTACATTGGATATTTCCATTTACTTGTCTGGGCTGCTTGTGAACCTAAAAACTTTTTGAGGTCAAAGACTACACCTTGTCAACCACTGTATATCCACCACCTGCTAGAATCCGTAGCACATCTTGGTGTTAATAAATATGTAGACAAAAATAGCTATTTTTGCCTATATCCTATGTATTTGGTTAGAAACAGCCTGTCTTCTTGTGTTTGATCACCTGAGGAAACCCAGTTTCCAAACTTAAAATGTTGAGGATTAGACACTAAAACTTTATGATCTCTCTAAGGCACAGGTACTCAGTGGAAATGTTTCTCATTGGCTCTCAGCCTCCTCTTGCCCATTTCTCTCTCTCTTTCTTTCCTTAACATCAATACTTGTTACAACCAGAAAACCAACCAGGAAAAAGATCTATAGCTCAACAGGATCACCTAAATGATGCTTTTCCCCTTTAACTGAAAAAGTGAAAACAAAATGTTCAATTTTGTACTCTCCATCAGCCCATCTGTTTCTTACAGGCCATCATGGTGACAGCTACAAAAAAGGTTGGCCATGAACAACAACTCCTGCTGTTTGAGAAAGACACATCTGTATATGTCTGTGTTTAGAAACAGACAGGAGTTTAAGAAGAGTACATTTTTCAACAACATGGCACAATAGACAGATTGAATGCCTGTAAACAGGTTCAGTACATGCTTGTGTTTATTTCAAAGGATAGAAAAATACTTGATGCTTCATTAGTTGGTCTGGAGGAGGTATGGAAGAGATACATAAAGAGGAAGGTCAAACTTAAACTCAGTGGAGAGAATAAAATTAACAATTAATAATAATGTTGATAAAAGGTATGCTGTTGGGGACTAGAGAACTGATGGGATTTGGTAGTGGCAAGATAGTTTGGAGATCACCGTGTTCCATGCTCCTGTAATGGTACATGTGGACATGGAAACCAGAGTGGGAAAAGGAGTCATCTAAGGTTGTGTGGCTTAGAACCTAGTGACACCCAATCAGTCTTGACTGGGAGGCCATTCTCCTCTAATATCCTCATTGCACAGGAAAAATAGTTCACTCTCCCAAGGTCACCTCAATGGGATAGTTCAGCTCTGGGAATTAAACCCCAGTCTTCATAGTCTCTGAGAAATTTTCTTTCCCTATTATCATTCTTCCTGGGGATCTAAGCAATCTTCTGGATCATGGAAGGAGCACAGTCAAGTCTATAGCTTAATTCCAGAAAAGACATGGAAAGACCATAGACTTCAACATCAAAGAAGCTGGACCTGAATTTCAGTTCTGCCAAATTCTGTCTGCAGAACCTGGAGCAAATTTAATCCCTTACACTCCCAATTTCTTTTTCTGTGCCATTGTGGTCATAACCTAGCCATAAAGGGCAGTTGTAGGGTCTAAATGAAATTGCGTTTCTTGAGAATCTGGTACAGAACATGGCACACACTCTTTCTCAAATAACACACGTACTCCATGAGTCCTTTTTTAGCAATAAGGGCGATAGGATTGAGGCTAATTCAGTATTTTGAAATATAACTTTGAACACTACTTTTATATTATCAAGTGATAGGAAGTTGAAAATTTTAAAATGGACTTAAGTCTGTATGACCAATAAACAACACATAAAAAATCCATAGAAAGTACTTAAAGGTGAATCTTGCTAATGTGTTACTCTGTGCAGAACACCAGTGTGAAATCTCAGCAAGATATCAAGGTCAAAAGGAACATTAGTTCCTGAAGAAGTTACTGGACTTTATCAACTAAAAAAACTCAAGTCATTTGTACCTTTTATGTATACATACATATACATGTACACATATATGTATATGTACATATACACACATGTATATACACATACATCCATATATAATTGGTTTTTTAAATGAATTTATTCCATTTAAAGCCAACTATTGCAAAGAGATTTAGAATCTGAGTGACTGTATTTTTATATCAGGTAAGATGATCATGGGACAAGTGGACATAGTTTCTTTCTCTCTTTCTTTTCCCAAAAATGAATATCATAAAAAACTAGCAATCACAGAAGATCACATTGTAGTTCTTGCTCCATTTCTCAAATGCACTGTGAACTCACGTCTGCCACATACGCTCTCTGACTCTCAATTTGTTCACTGGTGAAATGGGCTTAGTTAAATCTCTTTCTACTCTCCCATCCTGATTTTAAGAGCTAAGTGAAATGCCTAACACAGAGATGTAAAGCACTAAATGAGCACTGATCCATTCTTTTGTTCAGGCTCTGAGGTGTGGCGATGGATGTAGCACACAGGCCCCACCCTCCCAGAGGACACAGAGAGGGAAGTACCACGTGAGTACCTGGACAGGATGTGAGGAGTGCAGAGGAGGTCATCGGTCTCATTCATTTGCAGGGACACTTTCCAAAAGAATCATCTAAGCTGATCGTGAAGCAGGAATGGAAGAAACCAAAGGAAAAGAAGTGTTGGGGGCAGGAGACTAGAGGAAGGATTCTGGGCAGAGACAAGTTGCAGCACATACAGAAGAGAGACAGCATGTTACTTGTACTGGAGAGGGAAAGAACTGTGGTTCAGTTGGCTCGTAGATTCCAAGGGAAGAAGCTCTGAAATGAGGTCGGTCAGGGTGTTTGTATGCCCGCGAGCCACCTCTAGTTTAGATTTTGCAATCAGAGGACGACTTTACAGGATTTTATACAAAGTCTTATTATGAGTGGCATCATGAATTATACATCAATTCATCTGGCAACTTGAATGGGAAGAGTTCCCTGTGTAAGGAGCAACGTGCTTCTCAGAATTAGTAGCTTCTGCTCCTGTTCCTCGTCCCCTCTCCTTCCCTCAACTCCCACACCTTGTCTCTTTGTCTAGGTTTTCAGTTTTGTGCACAGCTGCAGTGTCTGCACACCCTTGACATTGGTTCTGTCTTCAAAGGGAAATAGTTGAGAGCTCCATATCCAAGCCTGAAGCTTCTATCCAAGGGCTAAAACCTGTATCTTGGGCCAGAGCTTTCAGGAGTATCTACATCTGTTCCTTAACTTGGAGCCGCTCTTCCACATTCTGATGGCTGCCTTAGAAAACTCAGAACTGTAGAAGATTAAAGAGATTTTAGAGACTGCAGTGTTTACCTGGCCATCTCCTCCCCGGTGCCTCAGGGTGAAAGACTGACTTGACTCATCTTTTCACCCCAGTTGGGTTTAATACAGTGCCTGGCTCCGTCAGTGTAGGACCCAACCACAGAGGAGGAAGCTGAGGCCTGCCCATGGGTTAGAACCATGGTGTCCTGACCGCTCCTCAGGTCATCCTAAGCATTGGGGCATGACAATACTTCCTCTGCACTCCTGTAGTCCTAGTCCACAGGTGGGAAGGGCCATGACTCTAATTTTCTGGCCCCTCCCTGACCCCTCGTGCTCTGTCCCCTCCTCATCCAGAAGAATGGCCTAATTCTACTGTGGAAGGAGCAGCAAGGTACATCCAGCCTACCACCATCCTCCTCATTTCCCTCTGGTCAGAGACCATGGGCTGAGCACCTGCTTTTCCTCCCCCGGGGAAACCTAGAAGGTAGGGCCTGGTCCTCCCTTAGGCAGCCTGTGTGTTTCTTCCCCTTCCTCCCCACTCCCTCTTGGGGTGAGTCTCTACAGGGAGAATGCCTTCTCAGTGCTTTCCCAGGCTGTGGCAGCTTTTGCCCTATTCCAGGGGAAACTGTTCTGGTTCAGAACGACCTGTGCCTTCTGAGTGAGGCTAGCTCATTCTGGACAGATGCAATCGCATTCCCCAAGATGATCTTTACTTGTAATCAAGACAGTGCTTTGTTCTATCTGACTTAAGATTTGTTTATCTCTCAGTGGGTCCAGAACTCAGGCTAAATAAGTAGATGCTATTTGGTGGGCCCCAGCTCAGAAAAGCAGACATTCCCTGGCTCCTCTGAGGCTCCCTCCCATGGAGAGCACTGGCTGCCTCACTGTCAGTTCTGGGTTTCATGGGGAGTCATCATGACTTCTCCCTGCTGGTCAGAACCAGTGAAGATTGGCAAAAGCAACAAGCTAGCCAAGAACCAAAATCACCTGTCCCTGGGATTCCCTAGGATATCACAAGCAAAGTCCTACAAACCTGGACAGGACCAGCCCTCCCACTGCAGGCTTTGGATCCTGCAGAGGCAGCTGAGGGGCCTTGGCTATGTTGAGACAGTTGTTTGCAGGTCACACAGAGGAGTTCCTAGTCTGGGATGTTCTGCACTGAACTTCATCTGTCAGACTGCTGGGTCTGCTGACATAGAAGATTTGAAGCCTGCATGACCACCTGGGAATTTACTGCCTTGCATTTGACAAAGTAGAACAAGCTCATCTCCGGCTCATTCCATTCCTTCTGTGACGTGTGTGGGTCAGCACTGGGTGTGGTTTTCCGCACTAGTAGCCAAAATTGAATCATGTGAAATGTTCCCATTACATTTTTTTGCCTGCAGACATTACAGTGTTAGAGTTAATGAACAGCATTCCTTAGGACAGTGATAAGGTAGAATTAAAAATGAAAATGTTAAGCGGTGATGTTTGATAATTTAAAAGGGAATTACATATAGCCCAATATGCATAGCAGGATATTTCAAGTAGCATCTAATTTTGGATTCTTCAGCCTCCTTTGCATTCTTTAAAGCAACACTTAGCATGATTTTCTGACAAAAAGTAAATAAGCTTATTTATACAAAATGTGAAAAATAAATAAAAGCACGCGCACACATGCACACACACAAATCAACCCGGATCCTACCATCACAGTCAACTATTTTTAATAAGAATGTGTTTTATTTTGTAATCTGCCTTTTTATCACTCCCAAGTAGAATGCAAACACACTGTCACCCTTCAAATAGTTTTAAATCACAATTTTCAATGGCTGAATAGAGTTACATTGTACAGCTGGAAAGTGTCTGTTCCCATAGAGCTTTTATTTTCTCTCACTTCGTTATCCCTGGTACTCTAAATAAATAACTCCTGTGGTAAGATAACCATCTAAAATAAGAATTAGGCCTAGTTCCACAATCAAGAGATAAATGCTTTTAACATACAGTGTCTGCTATTTTGCTGTCTGTACTTTTTCACCCAGAGTTGCATCAGAAACATTTTGCACACTATTAAATAATTTTAAAACATTATTTGTATTGGCTGATCAGCATTCCACTATATAGATGTAAATTCTGTGTTCAACTACAGTCTCTTTTTTCTCCTTAAAATGGGCAAAAGGAGTAAACATGGCCACTAATTCTTTGATTTTTCTCTCAGTAAGTCCCTTCTAGTGAATCTGGGCAGGATATGATTTGACTTACAGAATACAGGGCTATGCCACTGTGTCACTTTCCAGGCCTGGGCTGCTGGAGACTAGAAGCTTCCACAACCTGTCTGTTGGAAGGCTTAACTGAGGGAAGCCAGCCAACACAAAAGGAGTCTATCTTTTCTTTCATTCATTTTTTTAAAGATTTATTTATTTATTTTGAGAGATAGAAAGAGAGAGCCCAAGGAAACCTTGGCTCAGTGGGTTAATCCTCTGCCTTCAGCTCAGGTCATGATCTTAGGCTCCTGGAATCAAGCCCTACATCAGGCTTTCTGCTCAGCAAGGAGCCTGCTTCCCCTCTCTCTGCCTGCTGCTCTGCCTACTTGTGATCTCCCTCTTTGTCAAATAAATAAATAAGATCTTAAAAAAAAAGAAAGAAAAAGAAAGAGAGAGAGTCTGTGAGCTGGAAGGCAGAGGGAGAGGGAAAGAGAATCTCAAGGGGAGCCCAACAATACGGGGCTTGATCTCACAAGCCTGAGATCATAACTTGAGTTGAAACCATGAGTAGGACACTTAACCAATTGTGCCACCCAAGTGCCCAAGAAGGATGATTATCTTAAGACCACCATGCTGCGGCTGGACCTAGATGGCATTATGCTAAGTGAAATAAGTCAGACAGAGAAAGACAAATACCACATGATTCCACTTCTCTGTGGAATCTAAGAAACAAAACAAAATAACAAGCAGACAAGAAAAGTCCACATGACGCATTCTACAGAAAAATACCTGTTGGTTGTCAAAGGGGAAAAGGTGGGAGGATGGGAGAAACAGGCAAAGCAGAGTGGGAGGTACAGGCTTCCAGTCATGAAGTAAATAAGTCATGGGGATGAGAGGTACAGCATAGGGAATATAGTCAATGGCCTTGTAATAGTGTAATAGGTGAGCACAGCATGACGTATAGACTTGTTGAATACTGTGTTGTAGACATGAAACTCATGTCACGTTGTGTTTCAACTATAATTCAATTAAAACAAAAGAACCCCATGCTGTAAGGAAACCCCATGAGTAGGCTATTTAAAAGGAGAGAAATATCCAGCCACCCCTGAACACACACAGATGTGTGAGTGAAGACACTTTTTAACGATGTCTAGGCACAGCGGCCATCAGAAACATGCATGAAAGACCTCACACAGGAGCTGAAGGAGCCTAATCAATCCATAGGAACATAGGGCATAACAATGTATTGTAATTTTAAGCCTTAAGTTTTGTAGTGTTTGTCGCATGGCATAGACATCCTGGGTAAAGGTTGTGGTAGATTCAACCGTGGTCAACAAATAGTTACTCTCTGTCCTGCACTCTGTGGATGTATTATAGTCCCTTCCCCATTACATGCTTGAACCAGAGGAAGGAAAGCAGGTGTAACTTTGCTCATATACCTACTAGCCAATGAAGGGTCTGAGCAGAGGATTTAAGAAGTATTGTGAGCTTCCACCAACCTCTGTGTTCTGACTCTACATAGGACCAACACATCTTGCACAAAGGTTACTCCTTCAGCCTGGTTCCTGACTGAGAAGATATGTGGGACACTTAAACCTGCTCTGTGAAGACACAATAACAAGCACACTGCCCCAAGAAATGAGCATTTGTTAAGGGAACCCACCAAAATTCGGATAAAGTTTATGAAGCATTATCATAGTAAAAGCTGGCCCATATAGAAATTGGTTACAGCCTTCTGAGTCCTTGAGTGGGGCTGAATGATCTTCTTCCAAGATGTCTTATTTGCAGGGATATTGGCAGGAAGATACAGTTTCTTGTCACATGGAGGCTTCTCCATGTGACTGCTTGGTATGTCTTCATGACATGGGAGCATGTTCCTTTCAGAGTGAGTGATACAAGAAAACAAGGCAAATGCTACAATACCTTTTAGGACCGAGTCTTGAAGTGACACACCATCACTTTTGCACTATGCTATTGGTCACACAGACTGACCCTGATGCAATGTGGAAGGAATAAATGCTAGATGGAATCTTTAGGGGACATCCTGGAGGATTGCCACCACAAGACCCCACCTGTTTATGATCAGGAAGCATGCTGAGAAAGATGTTGTGCCCCAAGAAAAGCATTATCTCCAGTGTTCTCTAGATGTGGTCAAATAGGACAATTAAAAGAGAAAGACTTCTCAGAGTTTGTATTTAAGAGCCAGAAAAGCAATGCATTGAGGAGTTACTCCAAAAGAGAAGAACCAGAGATTAATCAACACACATTCCCTACCCTAAGACAGTGGACCCTCAAAATGCATGCCCAGGAGAATCCAAAAATTGCTACTCTCTGGTGTCTACTGTGTGCTAATCTTCCCCCTCATAAATGAATATGTTGATTGTGGGTATCCTGTCTCTATTCCTCCCAATGTACTTCCTCCCAATATACCTATCTTTTTAGCTTGTGGATCTCTTGATTGAGGAGCCACCTTCAAGTTTGACATAGAAACCATCATGAGATCCTGTATCTGGAAATCCTGATGCCATTTTTAGGTGAGATTTTTGTTTGCATGTTTTGTTTTTGGAAGGAAGGGAAGTGACTGTATTTGACTCAAAGTGTGGACTGGAGTATATTGTACTGTTGTAAATAGTAACTTATCCTTTCCTACCGGTGTGTGGGGGGGTGAAATTTCCCTGCCCTGTGATTGTTGGGCCTGTGATTGCACCCAGTACTTTGGTCAATGAGATTGGAGGAAGCACTGACGTGCCATTTTTTCAGGCAGAATCTCCTGGAGTCACTGGGGGCTTCCCCTATTCCACCAGCTCCCTTGCATTCCTGCCCTCTACCTTGAGAATGTCACATTCAAGATTCACTCTCCTCTTGTGTCTAGGAATGAGAAGACAGTTCAGGCTGTCCTGAACTAACCCATAGCTTAGAGCAGAACCCTAGCACCTGATATGAGTGAGAAGTAAACATTAGTTGTTGCAAGTCACTGAAATGTTGACTTCATCCTGCAGGACATCACCACAGCAAAAACTAGAGGATATAAGGGCATGCAGGGATAATGTTCAGAAAGGTGACTTGAGACAGGATTTAAAGGACCTTGGCCAGTTATCTGAAGAGCTATTTTTTATTATGTATGATTAAAAAATCACTGAATATTTTTTATTGTGGTGAAATATACAAAACATAAAATTTGCCATTCTAACCATCTTTAAGTGTTTGGTTCAGTGGCATCAAGTACATTCAGATTACTATGTAACCATCAACACTATCCATCTCCATGACATTTCATAGCCCAAACCAAAAACTCTGTAACCATCAAATCAGAGTTACTGAATTTTCTCTCTCTCTCTCTCCCTCTCTCTCTTTTAGGAAGGGATACTCATGTATTATTTTGAAAAATATTTTATTTATTTATTTGTTAGAGAGAGCAAGCACAAGGAAGGGGAGCAGCAACAGAGGGAGAAGGAGGCGGAAAGGGAAAGCAGGGTCCCTGCTGAGCAAGAAGCCTGATGTGGGACTCAATCCAGGGACTTTGAGATCATGACCTGAGCTGAAGGCAGATGCTTAACTGACTAAGCTACCCAGGTGTCCCAATACTCAGGCATTTTTGAGTGGTCAGAACTTTATGTGTGCCAAGGGAGATGAGTAAAGTATTTTCACTGATTTTTGTTTTTCCTTCATTTCTATGGACCCCAATTCAAAGTGTGGATAAGCCAACAGTATCCTTGGCACAAGAAAATTTTTTTCCATATAAGAACAGAAATTCCCAGAAATTAATATCATTTTTTGTCTTCTGTAGAGGTGTGGGTTCATTGAAAATCATCCATATGGAGGAGAAGTGGGGAGAAGGCTGAAAGTTTAGGAGCAAGAAGGGAAAGTGGGGAAGAGAAGGTAGAACAAGAAAGGAGAAGCAATTTTGTGAGCCTGGAAAGGAGACAGGCACCCTGGGGATGGAGATCACCATCCCTCCATGATGGTCCCTCCATCATCCACTGTCCCCCCATTATGGTCAGCTATGGTCTACAGCAGCCCTTATCCGACAAGGATGAGCATGTCCATCAACTAAACTTTAGCAACTACCTGGATTTCCAGAGAAGTCATTAGATTTCCAGGAGCCACACAGAGTGAAGACAATGAGGAAGGCATCGCAACCAGGATGGGCTAAAGGTCAGAGGCCATGGCTCCTTCTTCTTCTTCTTCTTCTTTTTTTTTTTT
>RCUC01048943.1:0-15491 GCA_003697995.1 Taxidea taxus jeffersonii | reverse complement strand
TTTTTTTGTTTCTTGTCTTAAAGGTAAAATTTATGGTGAAAGATGATACCATGTGTTTATTATCAAATCTGAGACAGGATGGCTTCATGATTCTGAGCACAGATTCTTGGGTGCCTTCTCCTGAGCCAGTGAAGTCATCGCTAATGCAATACCCAACCTGAGTCACTGATAACACAAGAATCCAGATGGGAAAACGGCTTGTCATCATGCAGAAGACTTCTCCTTTTTGAGCAACCCTCCTATCAGTCTGCAGTACTTCACGTGTCCCTGATGCATCCCTGATACAGCCTCCACTGCAATGTATTTCTCCTTAAATATTGGAAGGTCTTGAGAAACAAGACATAGGATCATAGGGGAAGGAAGGAAAAGTGGAACAAGATGAAACCAGAGAGGGAGACAAGTCATAAGAGACTCTTAATCTCAGGAAACAAACTAAGGGCTGCTGGAGGGGAGGGGAGCTGGGAGGGATGCTGTAACTGGGTTAGGGACACTGGGGAGGGAATGTGCTATGGTGAGCGCTGTGAATGGTGTAAGACTGATGACTCACAGACCTGTACCCCTGAAACACGTAATGCATTATATGTTAATTGAAAAAAAATTATTTAAAAAAATACTGAAAGTCTTACCAGCATGCATTTTTTCTCCTCTGTTTCCCCCACTCTACCAGGAAAGGTATGTCTCAGAAGTAGCTCCTCCTTCAGTTATATTTCCCTGCCACTTGCAGAGTCTTCTTGCTCTTAACTCTAGACAAACTGCTCACATGCCTTATTTTACTAAACAACAAAAATGGGGGCAAGGGCAAGCTCGTCAATAGAGTGCACGTCACCTATCGGATACTCAGTAAGCATCAGGAATTCCACATGAAATCACATTATCAGTTGCTTTTTATGCTCAGTAACCACCAGGAAATTTCACATGAAATCACAGTATCAGTTATGTTTTTTTAATATCAAGGCAAGTTCTATTATCATTTGACTGACATACATATATTATTGCCCAAATGAGCTACAGTGTATTTTTGGTATCCCAGTGCCTTCTAGCTTAATTCTCCCCTTTATCTTTATCATCAAATTCCTGGAAAACTTAAATGTTGCACACTTTTAACAACAACTATAAAAAAACAATGCTGGAAATATACTGAGAAATAAGGGGAGAGAAATTGGCTATGTTGAAACATAGGAAGATTTTATCCAGGATCTGGCAAATTCTGCCAGGCCATAAACACATACTCTTCCCTGCCATATCTGCATGTGTGACATGGAGACCTCTAGCTGTGGCCCTTACTTGTGCAAGTCTAGGTCCATGTGCTGGGGGATGATGTCTATTTGAGTTTATCTGTGTGGCTATAAGTATATGCAATACTGGAATCACTGAATAGTAGGGTCAAAGTCAAACTGTGCTACTTCTTTTGCCATCCTTCAACCCAACTCATTCCCCAAGTAGTTGTCCTTCCCAAAGGAAGGGCTGTTTATTCAAGTACAGTAGGGAGCTCTCCCTACTCTCTTTATCAATTTTGTGGGAAGATTAAAGGCCATTCTACTTGGGATAGTCAATGACATTCCTTGGATACTCTACTGCAATCTAGATGGTAGAAAACTACTGAATGAATGAAAATTTAGGGACCAAGGGTCTCAATTGTAAGTCACATCCTTCTTAGCTTACCTTCCTCTATGACCACAGATAGAATAGGTAACTCAGGCAACAGTTTTTTCCTCTTCCCCAAGCAGGCAAGCTTGAAAAAATTGGTTCTATTATGCTTTAGGGATTTACATTTGGGTCACTGTGCTTGTGATTTTTAAAGTCAATTCCCTGATAAGACTGCTGATGAGATCAACTAATTAGAAGAAAACACAACACAAAACAGAAACTGATCATGTATTCTGAGATAGCTTTGAATCACAGAAATAGACAGAATCAACAATCAATCAGTCATATAACTCCTGGGCCTCCTTTGTGCTCATGATGCAACCACAATCTTCTGGCTCATAATATGTGATCACTACTAGAGGCTATTACTTGGTGAATGTTTTCCTTCTCATTGAATGACTTTAAATAGGCCTTTCAGAAGCCCACTAGGAAGCCAAAACTGTCAGGGTAGCATAGGTAGCCTCAGAATGAAAACATCAGAATAGAAAATTAGGGCAAAGCGGCTAGAATTTCAACAAGGAACAGCTACTGTTTTTCCTAATTAAAACAGTCAATGTCCTTGGTTTCTCAGATTTCTAACTAGTTGCAAGTTGGTTGAACAGTTTCCATGTATGCATCTGAATTGTGCCTTGAGAGCCTCAAGGGCATCTGAGCCAAATATACATATTTATTCAGGAAAATTAATTGTTTACACTGATGAAATAGGCTGTAAATTGGATGAAAATATGCAGCAATGCTTGGATATTCAGGGGAAATTTAAATACATGCATTGACCTTTCAGGAACACGGATAGAGAATGGTAGGCTGCATTTGAAACGCTGGTTTATAAAAACAGCAGTTGCTTTTCCAGGATCTTGCACACAATGAAACAAAACTAAAGCAAAAACAACAACAAAAACAAAAGATTTGGGCAGAATTTTCCAGGAGAAACTTTTTGTGGTCTTAGCTCATCTTTCTGTGACCCAACACACTGATGTGCACAAGCCACAACCACTTGAATAAGCGGGTCAGATGTCCCAGATAACAACCTCAAAAGGTAGAAAGGTATGTTGAGATATACCACATTCATTCTTTCATCCCTTCCGTTGGCTATTATGGATTTAAAAAGAAAATCCACGTACCTATTTAAGCTCTTATGGAAACTCGGGCCTGAGTTCAGTTCATCGTACTTATAGAGGTAAGAGTTGTATGCGTGCACTCATCAGTACAAGGCTTGCTAGCATGATGGGACTTGATGTGTACAAGAATGGAGTCATCGCTCTACATCACCTGCTCTTCAAGGCTTTCTTTCTATCCCTCCTTTTCCCTTGAAGATTCAACTCCAGGAATACTGACATTTCTGCTACTTCAGAGAAATGAGCCAAAGGATATTTGGTTCTGACCAAGGGATCTGTTTCCTCTTCAGAGACTGGTTGGAGCTATTTTGGAATCATGATAGTGGGTCACTGGTGTCTACTCTTGGATGCAGTGGCCCCCAACGAGGCCATCCTGTAATGGCTATGAGGCCCCAAGGGCACTGTTCTATGTGGATGGAAGAGTTGCTCGGGACTTGTTCTATACAAATTGTAGAATGGAGTTGGAAATGTAGTGTGACGATGAAGATATCACAGCACGAGTAACTATAACATTGTATGCATTGGTGATCACATCATATACACTGAAAGGATGGGACATATTGGGGCAGGAGTATTAGCAGTTTTGCTAATAAAACCACTCACATTTGTTTTAAATCAGGTTCATTTACCTACTTCCACCCTAGGGTAAAGAAATCCAATTTATGTTCTCCCAGGGCCTAAGCCACTGCCTAGAAGTTAGAAGACTTTGGGCCCTATATTAGACAATATCTGATAATCATTTAACACCAAGGGTGTTGAAATAATTCAAGCATTCTATGTGATATAAATCCAGAATTCTATAATGATATTTAATATATTCAGGTAGAAAATTAATAACTGTGTGGGAAAAAAAATCTCCTCCTTCTTAAAGGGAAGCATCAAAGATAGGACTTCATACAATCCTAAATTCTTAACTTGGGTTTTATGTACAGAATGACCACAGAAGATTTTGGCAGTAGAAGACTCAAATGATAGCAACACTATTTCATTTTTACAGGGTATTTTATTAAAATGTTTATAAAGTTTATAAAAATGCCCCAGTCTAACGCTAGCCAAGCTCATAAAAATCTCAGGCTTTTGACCAAATCTTTTTGACCAAGTTCTGCCCTATAATCTGGATGGCAATTTGCCATCTGATTCCATGGACAATGGCTAGTGGAAATCCTGATGGATTTCAGAGTGGACAAATACTTTGTAGACCCCATACACATAACCATTTGTAACCATAATGTGCCCATCTAAGTCCCTAATACTTCAACTTCTAGGTCTGATTAAAGATATACAAGCTCCATGAGCCTCCCAGGCTGATACCACCCCTACCATGTTCTGGCCCATGCCACCTGGCACTTGCTCATCCAGGTAATTTATACTTCCCCCAAATAGACTATAAACTCCTTAAAGGCAAACAATGAGTCTTATTCTTCATTGTATCCCTCAGAGCATCCAGCAGAACTCTGGATACATTATTGGATATTTAATAAATGTTTTTTGAATCAATTAAAAATTAATGTGTTTCTCTTCATCTTGGACTCCTAACTTTTACAGAAGCCTGAGAAATTAGATCACTGAATTGAACATTTCAGTCTGTAGGTGAGTCTGTTTCCCCAAAGTTTTTTGGCCTTGAAAACATTTTGGCTGCTTCTATGTATACAGGTTTAAAAAAAAAAAAAAGGAAGAAGAAGTGGCCAAAGAAGTTGAGTCAATGGCTCTGTACTGACACAGTTTTCCTTCCAGTGAGAGTCTGGCTTGGTTCATCATCTACCAAAGAATATCTTAAAGTCAGCTGCTAGGAAAATGAATGATCCATTTGTTCATTCTTTTATTCACTTGAACGGAATTCATTCAAGTCATACTATATTCTTGGTACTTGTTTAGATTTCTGTGAAAAAAAAATACACTCACATGTATAAACTACTGCAAAGCTATATATAGAATTTTCTTAAAACATGTTCAGAAGAATCAACTTGGTACAGTATGAATTTTATGGGTGAATAATCTAACATAGACAGAACAAGTGGGGGCGGGGGAGACCTAATAATACTTTCTCAGATCATGCCAGTCCTCATTTCTGTTACATTCTTAACCATGAAAATTTGATTACCGTGTTTTGCTAAACTATTCCAAAGCAACTATTTCTTTTCATTCTGAACATTATTTTTAGTAGTTACGCCTGCACCAAATAAAATCTTCATGGCCCTGTTGGTTAGGCTGTCAGAGAAAAGGTTGATTTCAGGTTGTTGACTTAGAACTGGGTCTAACTCTCAAGTCTGCAGGTTAAGACTTTGCCTAGAACTGCTACCATACTCTTCAGGATTACTATTCCACCGTACTTAATTTGCTACATATAGATGAAGTAAAAAGAATATAGGACTACTAGCTACCACCGGCAACTAGCAAAAAAGTAACATAAGCGTGCCCCAAGAAATCAAGTAGTTGCCTGCAAATATACAAGAAAACATTCCAACAGCATGTCTCACAATAACCTGGATACTGTGCTAGGCGCTTTTCATACATTATGTCATTAATCCTTACCACCACATTCTGAGATGGTTCCACTGTTTCCTTTCTGAAGATGAGGTTAAATAATTCAGGGTCACTGAAACAGGATCTGAACTCAGTCTTTCTAATCTCAAAGATTGTATTTATTTCATAATGCTATGTGGTCTCTGTACACGGTCTTGAATCTAAAGCTAAATGCAGATGGAACTGTAATTGAAGTCATTTTAAAAATCAACTTTCTTGACTAATAGCAGCTTTTAGATGATCAATGATGATATGAACCTACTGATATACTACTCAGAAAATCATTCCATTCCTATAAGTACAGTATGGAATTTTGGGGGTTTCACTGGCCTCATTTTATCACAGCATTTTTCTGACATTGTAGTTAATACTAAGTATACATCCCCACAACCTGATGACATTGAAAAATCGAACAGGAAAGAACCCTTTGCATTTGAAAGTGGTAAATGCGAAGATTCCTTGCATTTACATATGCAATACAGACAAGTAAAATCAATGACATAGAGTACCTATGTAATAAAGTAATTGCTTTAGAAATGGGTGTGATAATTGCATATCAGCTGAATAATTCATTACTAAAATTATTGGTAATGAATGTTAATTTGGTACGATTATCTCATGTGTGGGAATATGCTGATGTACAGTGATTTACAGTAAACTTTAAGGATGATCATTTTATTTTTAGACAATTGCGTGTTCATTAAATATGAAAAAATGATGACAAAACAGGTTTCAGTGATGCATTCAATTTGCAACGATAGAGTTTCGATCGCAAATGGCTTTTGGGTTATATGAGCTATAGCCTATAAATCATATATAAATAAGCATGTGCCTGTGATACCATGCCGAGCTGTCCAGCAGAGGGCTCCTTTGAAACAGAACGTGAAAAATGAGGCTGCTTTTCAAACTGGAGCCAACGTGGTACTTTTAATAAAGTATATTGAGGCTTAGAAAAGGCTTATTCCAAACCAGCCAATGGTTTGCAATCTATTTTCCTAGAGATGGAAATTTCAGGTATTTTTCATTTAATGAGATTTTCATGATACTTGTTATATAAAAATATAAAATGATTAAGACTGGATATTCTTCAATGAAAGGCAAGTAAAACCAACTAATAAGTCCTCCCAAGTTAATAAATAGGTGTACATTTAATTACATTTAGAGAGCAACCCAAACCACATGTATCAAAATATTAAACTGGAACTGAACTTTTTTCCAAAATAATATGTTGTATTAAAAAAAAAGACTGTACAAACTTTTCCCATTCATTAGAAATTATAGTTGTCATTGAAAGATTGTCCCCTTCCCTCAATGGGGGGGAAGTTAGGAGTTCTGCAGATTTTTTTTTCCTTTATAAATGATTCAGATATACTTCAGTAATACAAATAATTTTCTCCTCATATAACTGATTATTTCTCTTAATTGAAAAAATTACTTTACGTGTTGGCAAAAATAAAATGATCCATGTCATATTATGCATGAGTGAGTGATATGAAAAATGCTACAGTGATCAGAATGATCAATACTTTTATACGGACTGTTGAAGGATTTTAGTTTTTTAAAAAGGAATAGCTAGGGAACCCAGTGACTCAAAACATCTGTTTTTTTCATTGGAATAACTAATAGGTGGGGGCAGGGGCTTGCTAAAATGATCATGTTCTTCATGTCAGAGTTATAGGCAGCTTTTGGGGTATCGAAAAGACTCACCAAAATTGACTTTTCACTCAGCTCAAACTCAAAGTTTGCATTTAATTTTAATAAATGGATACATCACTGGCACTTGTTGAGAAAAGGTGAACTTTAGCTCCCCAAAGAAGATACTGACATTTATAAAACAAAGGCAAGGATAACAAATCTTTAAAATAACAATCTAAAATCCTTTGTAATCACTAAAGCAAAATTTGTTCTGCATCACACAGCCATACACTCTAGAACCAGGGTATAGGAATCATCTTGCTCTAGAGTTGGCAGCAATTCTAGTATTTGAATCCATGAAATAAAGCCAAAACATGACCCCTAAACAAACAAAAAAACTCCATGTAAAATGTTCATGTTTAAATAATTCTCATAATTGACAGCTTGTGTAGATATAGGTGGGTTTTTTTGTTTCGCTTTGGCAGATGAGAGCTGGGACCTGGTATCCAGGGTCCCAGAAACCAGAAAAAGTTAACATCCATATTCAACTAGTGGTTTAGCACTGTCAAAAGCTGGAAAAGCCAGACACAGTAGATCATCTATGGTGACAAATCCAAAATCATGTTGATGTGAGTATTTTTTATCTAAAACATGGTAAAGTAATCAACCAACATTGTATCATCTCAGAAAATAGCACCACTCTAATGGAACCTGGAGAAACAATCATATTATAATTTTGCATTTCACATGTGCATTTTAAATGCCATTATTTTTCCCTCTTTTGATCTCTCCTTTGTATTTGTAAAAGGAGCTTTCATCTTTAGATGTGTGTGGGGGGAGGTGCATCCTTCCATGTTTATGATGCCAACAGCCAGCCGGGTTTTTGCAAATGACACAGACTGTACCAAGACAGTTACATTTGATTGCTTAACCCCTCAGCTTGCCTGGGCAGTTCAGGAGCCCCTGCTGTGATGTTTTGTTTGCACACATGCACAGATAAAGGCCACCACTCTTCTCATTAAACAAGAAGGCATGTGGGAAAATTAATAATTTAATTTGCAGGGAGAACATGGATGTGGAAATCAAACGTAAGTCTATAACCTTCCCTGAGCACTCACCTTAGTGTCTGAGAAAACCTGATGCCAAACTCAGCTGCCTGACTCAGGTCTATGGAATCCTATCAAGGTGGCAGCGAAATCAGTGCTTTCAATCTACTGGACTGGGAAGGGTTGTCTTGTCACAGGGCAGACACTCCAGGAGTGAGAGAGTGGTTGGGAGAGGGGAGAAGGAAAATCCTGCTGGAATCCAGCCGTATTATGCGCTCTGTAAGGGCTTCCAGTGCTTTCAAAAGTCAGAAAAATCCTTGTGGAACTGTATATACAAAACCCAGAGACTCCAGAAGAGCTCTGGAGGGTCCTCAGCAAGTCACAGCTCAGCATAAGCTACCAGGTGACTCACTCCTCCTAGGATGTATTTTGCTCTTTTCTTTCAAAAGAGGGAGGGAGGGGACCAGAAAAGTCTGTTTTTCACCCTGTGCCACTTGATTTTGATCCCAAGCTGCTCCACCAGCATGCAGAAGCAATGAGGAGCACCCCTTATTTTTAGATTTTCTTGATAGAGTCTCACTTCCTTGGAAACTTTATGGGGAAGGGTTTTCAGGATACTCCCCCAGATCACCCTGCAATTTTCTACGTCAACAGTTCCATAGTGACAACTGGCACACCTCCCTCTAAATGATAAAGTGCTCACACCTCCACTGAGTTGACCAGACAAGCCATGATCCTGCAGAGAATCCTGAGCTTCATTCTGCCCTCAGACTCTTGGTTCAGCCTTGAAGGGCTTCTGCAGCAGGGAAGAAATTTTACCTTTGCAGCTTTCTGCATAGAAACATGGAGAAAGGAATAACTGACAAGAGGAACTTCCACCATGACACAAGTCATCGTCATCACAATCAAACTTGCAAAATGTAACTTTTTTAGCTCCATGTAAGTTCATCTTTTGGAACTTTCTCATCACCCATGCTCACATGCAGAGAACAGAGGACAGGCCTAAATAAGGTGTTAGTAGGAAGCTTTTCACAAGTTACCCTCCTATTAGTATACTGTCCTTCTCATGCAAATATTACATCACTGGCCCATGGTTGAAAAGAAGTAGGCTTTAAATGGCTTTTTTAAATTAATGATGAAAATGCCATACATACTCCATCCCCTGTTTCTGGAAGCTAGATGACTAGGGACAGTGTGTCAGGTATGGCTGTAGGACTGGATATAAATGAAATGACCCACAGAAAACTGGATCCCTGGACCAGGTCTCCATAGCACAAGTCCCTACCCAACTGAACTGAAACTTCATGGAGATCAAAGAGATAACACAAGGTTAAACATCACAATGACCTGAATTTGAAGTCACAAAAAGTGAGTTTCGATTCTACCCCAAACAAGCTACATTACACTTGGGTCAGAGTGTTAGCTGAATGGTTGTCCAGGACACTATACTGCTTCACAGATGTTGGTCCATTGGACTAATGCTTACCAAAATGTTACACCCTTTAACACCGACCTAGTGATTCTTCGTTTTTCCTCTGTAAGTACAAAGGTGCCATTTTTGTCTTCTTTTGCATGATATCCTTACAAATATTAGGAATAACTTCCATATACCTAGTAAGTCCTTTTTTTCCTCCCTCTCTCTCTAGGTCTAATATCTGTACTTTCTCCAACATTCATCAAAGAACATGGCTTCTAAGTGCCTTATCATGTTGGGTCACCCCCGCCCCAAGAAGTCTCTATTGTTGCTGGTATCCTATAACAATACAGACAAAAGTAACCTACAAAGACTGGGTATCTCATATGGATCAATGACAATGCCCAGGGGATTTAAGGAAAGGTCATTTCTTTCTAATGATTGCATGGTTTAGGTTTAAAAATGGTTGGAAGTCCACTAGTAGCCTGAGGATTGGCCTAGTCCTCGATACGACTCTAAGCATCTATAAACACTCATCTAAAGAATGAATGTATCATTTTCACAAAAGAGCATTCCTAATCAACTAGATTAAATAAATTGCTGGAGGAACTGAGATTCTCATGTTTCAGTCTATAATGAAGATTACTGTTCAACATCAGCAACCTTGTGATTTACCTGAATTTACTACTTTACTTGAATTTAACATCAGCAAATGCATGGATGGATTTATACATAGCTATAAACAAATCCCTATGCAGATTTTAAAAACTATTTGTGGCTGATAGTAACAGCTAATATTTATCAAGTACTTACCATGTGCCAGGCACTGTGCTAAATACTATGCATATAATATTTCATTCAATCCCAATACTCCTATAAGATTGATGATATTATTATTATCATTACTATTATTATCATCCTTTTTTCAGATAGACACTTAATTTAGAGAAGTTAAAAAAATTGTTTTTTTGTTGGTTACACAACCAACAAGTGATGGAATGTGGAAAGTGAACACAGGTCTATCTAACCTCCACAACTGTGCATGTGATCAACTTGTGGTACTTCCTCTCCAGTGTCTATAACAAAGGTCATCTCTCCACAGAATGAACAGCCTCACTGGAAGGCGTGAGGCAAATTCTAAGTCACTATGTATTATAGTTAAGCCCAAAGACTCTCCATATTATTGTTCAATGAAACTTAACTGTGACACATAAACTACCACTAGAATACAATACCCCAACTCTCACTGCAAGAGTTCTACTGCCTAAGTAGGCATAGTCATTCACAGCAACACGCAGGTAGGCACAAATCATACTGGCCAAGTATTAGTTCAACTAGCAATCAGGTTTGAATAACCCCAGTTGCTAGTAAATGAATATATTGTGCATGCTTTCCATTCCCTCTGGTATCTCCATTGTCAACATAACTACCAAGAAATAAGACTATTTTGTTAATAGACACCAGAATTTACAGAAGAATGTTGACCTTCAACAAGTCACTTACTCACTCAACAAATATTTCTTGAGTGCCTATATGTACCAGGCCCTATTCTGAGCACTGGGAATACAGCAGTGAACAAATCAGCAAAATCCTTGTCCTTATGGAACTTATATTCAAACAATTCTGCTGACATTCAAAGTTCTTGGCTCTTTTTTCTTATAATCGCCTTTGGAAGTAGATTCAAAGTTCCATAAGAACAGAGAATCATTATGCTCTACACACATCATGAATGTCTAGATGCTGGCAGCTGACTTTCCCTTAGTCAGATTCATGGAGAGGGTGAGCCTTCTGTACTAGATGCGGTGGGGAGCACCAAAAGAGTTGATGACAGATGTTCTAAAACATGGCACAATATAGAAGTAACACCTTTCTCACTGTGGAATTTATTTTATGATGTTTGTAGCAGGAAGCGTGTGCCTAATTATTTTCTATTCAGATTACTACAGTTGGTTTGTACTTTTTGAGGACAACCCAGGGAGGAACATGCCAGGTGGAGGAGAGAAACAGGGTCAAGGTTCAGCATGGCCACAGCTGGGATGTCCAGGAGCTACTTGGCCCTTGTTTAACCACCTTCCAGACAAGGACTCCTCCTTAGCTCTTAGGAGATTGTTTCCATAAAAAATAAAATGTTATTATCTTTCAAATTATCAAGTGCTTTAGGAAATTAAAACTACCTCTCTGCCAGGCTAAGGAAATGATAGATCCAGCTGGATAAAACGCAGTCTTCCACCTTGCATTATACATATGACTTACCGAGATTTGTGCAAGATCTATAAAACCATGCCTGTAAAAAGTGTTATCCATCAATAAATAAAAATAGAACAGGTCAAAAAGCAGTCAAGGTAAACCAAATTAAAGCCTCTGGCTTATTTTCCTGCATAATGTCCTACAACCAGGCGATAAGGAAAAATCCGCCATAACTCACCGCAAATGTGACACCTTCAAACAAATCTCAAACTCCCGTGATAGAAGAACATAATATAAATAAGAATTTAATTTTCTTTGTTTTTAAACAAACAACAATAACAAAGAAAACGAGATTCCCTGATCTCACTCCCAGGAATGTTGATTCAATAGACAGGGTACTCTAATTTTCTTAATGAAGAATATGGATACAGTTTGACCTAGTCTTTAGAATGGTTCTTACCAAATGTATAAAGAGGAAGACAGCAGCAGAACTTTGGGTGCAAACCTCCTCTATCCTCTATCTTCACTCACACTCCTGTTCAGCATGAACTGCTTGGTTTATCACTTAAAATCCTCTCTTAAAAATATCCAAAATATCCTTGCCCATGACTGTCTGTCAATTCCTTCCAGTAAATGAACTGACAGACATGTACCTCTAGAAGAATCGAACTATCTTTGAGCTCCAAGCCTATATCCCCTTGCTGCCTATCATGTAATCAGACAGATCATTCTACTCTGAACTCAGGTTTACCAACCCCAAGCAAATGTACAACCTTTTATACATTCTAGTAGGTTCTAGGTTAGTAAGCTCTCCCCTTTCCTGTATTTTAAACCTTCTCTGTTCCCTCAGATCTTATCTCCCCCTGCCTCTCCCCCAGCAGAGATTTTAGCTCTCTCCCCAGACACCAACATAAGGAAACCTATAACCTTCCTACCACCAGTCTGCTTCTGCCTCTACACTTTTCCTCAAGCTCTCTCTTAACATAGAGAATCTTCTAAGGGAAGGCCATTCTCTCTTCCTGAGTTCATGAATCTTCTTCACTCTCCTCTTCTTTCTCAATTACCCCTTCTCTTATCTTCATCTTCTCTTTATTGGCTCAAACCTCTTAAGGTTCAAAGTCAAGGGTGGCAGACACTTTTCTGGTGTCTATTGGTGGCCATGCTCAATTTTTCCTAAGAAAGCAGTACGCTCAGGGAACATGATTCCTCCCCCTAGTACCAGAAAATGAGTTTATTACTCTAAACGAATGGTTCTCAAACTTAAAAATGAATCAGATTTGTCTAGGCAGATTGTTTGAAACATATTGCTAGGCCCCACCTCCATAGTTTCTCATTCAGTGTGACTGATATGATGCAGTCCAAGAATTGATGTTAAAGTTTCCATGGGATCCTGATGCTGTTGGCCCAGAGTCAACCCTTTGAGAAACCCTAATCTAAATCAGACTTGATAACCACATTATCCTTTGCTAATGGTTCACTGACAATGGGCAAATAACCTAGTTCCAGCCAACAAGTTATAAATACAAGTCTAATGGATTAAAAAAAGGGGGAAGGTTAAAAAAGTCTGGGAAAGAGTTTTGTTCCCTTATAAAAAGACAGGGAACAAAGATCACTTTTTGTTGTTGTTTTTGCTTTGAATGAGGTAATATGGAATTGAAGAAGCCTTCTAGTGCCCATTCAGTGTCAAGCACACAGACAAAATCCAAGAGAAAGGTAAAGTGAAAACACAGTGGAAAAACCTGGCTTGAGTCTATTTTTGGAGCCACTGCAGCAATCCTGGATCCAACAATCTCCAGTCTTCTCTATATGTGAGATATATAATAAAGGCATTCAATACAGCTACCAGTAGTTAGGTATTCTGTTAGTTGTGATCAAATACAAAGAGATTCATCAAGCACTTGATACTATGGGTTCTCTCATTTTATTTCTCTTGGCTTCCACAGTAGTAACAGTTTCTCCTGATTCTCTTCCTACATCTCTGTTACTTTTAAGTCTTTCCTCTGCTTGGCCCTTGAGTACTGCATTGTTCAGAAGTGCATCTCTTACCTCTTATACACAATCCCTTAAACTCACACATCCTCTGAGTTGCCTCAATCCCATCTCTATGCAGATGGTTTCTACATCTGCACCTCTTAACCAGTCCTCCCTGTGAGCTCCAAGCCCTGATGTTCAAGTGTTCAGTCAACCATCAGTTATATTTCTTAAATACCTCCAATCAGTTCCTTCTGTGAGTTCTAGCACCTTCCCACCTGGACTTGTATTATGCACTGCCGAGGTCCCTGAGAGTCCCATCACCAGTGTTCTCCCTCCAGGCTTGCTGCTAATTCCTCCTCTGACATAGTTAGAGTAGCTGCATTTGCTCACAATAATACTCTGTTCAAAACCCTTCAAAGTTGTCCTTGCCTTAGGCTGGGATCCATACTTGGCTTTCAAGGTTATACTGGGATGGCTCCAGTCAGCCTATCCTTTGGCCCTTTGGTTCTTTGCAAAGGGGCTGCAGGCTACAGCCCTGTGAGGTTTCTCTTAAGCCCTTCACACTTGTCATGCTTCTTCCTATCTTCAGCCCCTCACACATGCTATTTAGACTTCAGTTCCAGTGTCACTTTCTCAAAGACACTTGACCTTCCAAACCAGAACTAATCAACCATGTTCATGTGGTACTATGTGCTTCTCCTTGGGAACACTTCTTAAGATTGCCATTTTGTTCCTATGTGTGATCGTTTAATGAGTGTTGTGTCTCCTTCACGAGAACCATGCCTATTGTTTGTTTTTGCTCATCACAGTTGGCCACTTTCCTTGACTTACGATTCACACTCAATCAATATTTGTTAAATATTCAATGATGGAAGGAAGGAAAGAAGGATGGAAGGAAATCTGGTTTCTTCTCAAGTCATTCCTTCTCACTACAGAGTAATTTCCTTGATCTTGTCAAGCTCTGTTGACTTGCTTTTGACCTAAGTTAAATATCTTTGTCATAAACTTCTATAGCATCCTTTCCTTAACATCGATCACATCTCTAACTCTTTGTTGAAAGTCTGCTTCTCTCTCTTGACTAAAAGGTACAAGAGGACTTTTACTTGTTCCTAATAACCACTCAGTGCCTGGCATATAAGAGGCGCTCATAATATGTGTGTTAAAGTACGTTTTCCTTTTTTTTTTCAGTATTTCCTTAAAAATGCCATATATATTATGCAAAGAATAAGGAATGTAGTGGATATTAATATGTATATTAACTTAACTTCTCAAGCATGCTACTCTGACATTGGTCAAGGTGGGATCAGAATTAAAAATGTGCCTTTCCTGTTAGATTCTGCTTTTGGTGACTTTCAACAAGGGTTTTTGGGCAAAATTGTTGTGTCAGAAGACAATGTCAAAGGCAAACAATTACAACTCACATTTCCCTGGAGTGAATCTAGTGGTAGCGCATAAATTAAGCCAAATTAAATTAAATAATTTGAATCCCATAAAAAGGCAAAAAGATGCTGGAAGCAAGGAGAATAAATTCAAAATGTCTTGACTGTCAATAAACTCTGTGCCCTTCTTGGTCTCTGGTTACTCTGGTCTGCAATTACAATTCCTGATGTCTTCAGACAATCCAACTTGCCCACCAAACTGCCGGGTAGGATTCTCACCTGCCTTCACAATGTCCAGTGAATCCGCCCTTCACACTATAGAGATAGAAAAGTCATGGACTACTCTTCATTTCCACAGAAATGTTAAGTATGTCCCTACCAAATGTTTCTTGCTGAATGGTCCCTTTCCCAGATGATATTATATACCAAAGAAACCAAATGATCTGACCATTACGGGTTCCTCTACCAGAGGAAAGAAGCAAATTCATTCTATTGAATTTAGAACGTTCTCTAGCCCATTCTCTTCATCCACCCCAGATGTTCCCTCTATGAGCTACAGTGCATTACACTG
>RCUC01048923.1:0-12822 GCA_003697995.1 Taxidea taxus jeffersonii | reverse complement strand
CTTTAATAAATTAAATGGGCATTTCTTTTATATAAATCGTATGCTTCTGACTGTTGAGCACTTAAAATACTAAAGAGATGATCTTCTAGAATAATTATTGGTGCTCACACGTTCCTCTGAGAGGGAATAACCTTCGCCAGCATGATCTGCTCTTGGCCCCACCTGGAGGGATGTTGGTATCTTTGTGGCATTTACTGTCACTTAACCTCTCCTACCATTTCTCTTTGTCTTGCATACTCAGTTCCAAGCTGGCTCCCTGTGACTTCTCTGAATAACTTTTCTTGTTCCTTTTTCCTAATCTCGTCATCCCTAGATTTTCCTTTTGTATCTCCATCCATCTCTTTCTGCAACTCTTCATGTGGAAATCCCATCCCCTCTTGAAACTCTAAGGATGAATCAGAAATGTTATTTCCCCAGCTTTCACGTCTTTCTCCCACTCTAGGTTCTATATATGTCTAAGTTTGCTGGGTCTATTAGCTTACATCTCCCATGAACTTAGTATGTACAAAACTGAGCTCAAGGCCCGCCCTGTTCTCCATCCTGCCTTCCCCTGTTGGAATCATGGCAGAGCTATGATTCTAGCCACAGGTCTGAAACCTTCACAACCATCTGTGACTCTATTTCTTTGTGTCCCATACTTCGCCTTCTTCTTTTTTAAAGATTTTATTTATTTATTTGACACAGAGAGAGAGAGCACAAGTAGGCAGAGTGACAGGCAGGGGGAGAGGGAGAAGAAGGCTTCCCACTGAGTAGGGAGCCCGATGTGGGCCTCAATCCCAGGACTCTGGGATCATGACCTGAGCTGAAGGCAGTTGCTTAATCCACTGAGCCACCCAGGCGCCCTGCGTCCCATCCTTCTATTACTGACAACTCCTTTTAAAGCTCCATTTCTGGATTCTCTTATTCATTTCTCACTCCCCCTTTCTACTATCTTCCTCCCTTGAACCATCATCATTTTCTGCCTCGATAACTGTGAAATTTCCTGCTGTTGTCCCTGCTCTACTTTTTATCCCTGTTTTCCGTATCTTTTGGTGATACTGAGGAATGGCTCTGCCTCATTTCAGTAACTCCCCATTCCTACTGACTTACTCCCAAACACTCCTCTGTCAGCTATTAAAGGCCCTCTGTGATCTGGGCCGACCTCATCTTTCCAGCTATGAGCCTCAAGCTCTTTGCTGTATACAACTTGATAGAGTGATTTATACTAAGAAATCTATATTTGGGGGGCCCCTGGGTGGCTCAGTGGGTTAAAGCCTCTGTCTTCAGCTCAGGTCATGATCCCAGGGTCCTGGGATCGAGCCCCGCATTGGGCTCTCTGCCCAGCAGGGAGCCTGCTTCCTCCTCTCTCTCTGCCTACTTGTGATCTCTGTCTGTCAAATAAATAAAGAAAATCTTAAAAAAAAAAAAAAAAAGAAATCTATATTTGGTGCTTATAGGCACAGAGCTGCTAAAACTCTCGGAATTTCATTGGTAATGAGAGGAATAAAGGTATCTCTCCTTATGTTATAAAGTGACTTTTTTTTAACAAAATTTTAAAAAAAGATTTTATTCTTATTTATTTGACAGACAGAGATCACGAGTAGGCAGAGAGGCAGGCAGAGAGAGAGAGGAAGGAAGGGAGCAGGCTCCTGCTGAGCAGAGAGCCCCATGCAGGGCTGGATCCCGGGACCCTGGGATCATGACCTGAGCGGAGGGCAGAGGCTTTAACCCACTGAACCACCCAGGTGCCCCTATGAGTGACTTTTGAAAAGCCTGAAGGTCACCGAAGGATGGGCGCCAGTCACCAGAGGAACTAACCACATGATCAGAGGGTTTGCACTTTCAGCTCCACCCTCTGGGAGGGGAGAGGGGCTGGAGACCGAGCTCAATCATCAATGGCCAACGATTTAATGAGTCAAGTCTACGAAATGAAGCCTCCATCAAAACCAAGGACAGGGGTCTGCGAGTTCTGAGGCTGGTGAACATGTGGAGATGTGGGGAAAGGAATAAGCTGAAAGCTCCAAGCCCTTTCCCACAGACTTTGTCCTCTGTGTCTCTTCCACTTGGCTGCTGCTGGGTTATATCCATTTTATAATAAATCAGTCATCTGGTAAGTAAACTGTTACCCCCCTGTTCTAGCATATTAATAGAACCTGAGGAGGGGGTGCATGGAACTTCTGATTCACAGCTGGCCATCGGCAGCACAGGTCACACTTGGACTTGCAACATGCTGTTGGGGGCAAGGCAAGGGAGCCTTGTAGGACTGAGCCCATAACTCTTGTGGGATATGCACTATCTCTAGGTAGATACCATTGGAGTTGGGTTGAACTGATTGAATTCTCCAACTGATGCTGGAGAATTGCTTGGTGGTATGAGGGAAATCCCACATATTGGAACTGGACCTACAGCTCTGTCAGGCCGGGGGGCTTGAATTATCCCCAGATGAGACCAGGCATTCCCATCAGGACACCTTTTTGCTCTCTGTTCCTGCTACATGGGGAGACCATCTCTGCTTATCTGAATTATATGAACTTTTGAAAGCCCAGCTCAAGTGCTCTCTCCTTTGTAACTCTCCTCTTAATGAGGGTTATGGGCATTATTATTTTTATGGGACAGGAAACTAAGGCTGGGAGGGATGACAATCTCTTTAAGATCCCATGGCCAATGGGCCTCAGTGCTGGAAGTCCCAGCTCTGGGCTGCAGAAGGCCCACTTCCCTGCCTCTGACCCCCATCTATCTAGCCTCCACAGCCCCAGAGCAGGGTTCACTCCTGGTCTCAGAACTGCATTGCTCACCTACAGAGTGACTATAAGCCTAACTGTACCAGGACATTTGCACACTTATTGGGCAGCAAACAGACTCAAACACCACCAACCCTATGGAATGGTTACTGCTTTTGTGCCTTCGAACAGGCATTTTCCAGGCACTGGAGCTGAAGGGAGTCCTGTACCCATCTCTGCCCATGGCAGTAAAAAGGGTAGAGCAGGAAACAGTCACAGTGGAAAATCTTATGCCTGTACTTCATAAAATATCCAGGACGTTTTAGGTTGCAGTAAGTCCCGGTGCCTGCTCTTCTCTTTTATCTCTTATACCGTTGGCGGAAAATTTCCTCCAAACGGCCACTAAAATGTTGAGCCCCATGGTGGTTAATTTTCCAAGTTTATTACATTCATGTTCAGAAAATGAGAGAATAAAACATTCAAGAAATGTTACATTTTTGGCAGAGTGAAAAGCACTTAGGCCTTTTTTTTGGGGGGGGGTTACAAAATAGCAGAAATCCATGCTTTAACCTTTTAATGCAGGAGACTTAGAAACAACCACCTCTGGTTATCTCATTTGGAACAATGAGGTCTATGTGGCTTTTAAGGGGTAAAAAGTAGATGAAAATGATAGATTATCATTCGTGGGGGTAGGATTCCATTTTGCAATCATAAAATATTGAAGGCAGCCAGCTACCTCTTGACATTATTATTATTATTATTATTTTTTAAAGATTTTATTCATTTATTTGACAGAGAGAGAGATTACAAGTAGGCAGAGAGGCAGGCAGAGAGAGGGGGAAGCAGGCTCCCTGTTGAGCAGAGAGCCCAATGTGGGGCTCGATCCCAGGACTCTGAGATCATGACCTGAGTTGAAGGCAGAGGCTTAACCCACTGAGCCACCCAGGCGCCCCACCTCTTGACATTATTAAGGGCTTAGGACTTTACCAATGGCAAATACAACTGGCACCAGGCAGTTCTGCCTGTGATTAAAAAAAATATACAGACAGCCACATATGGTTATTTCAGTGCTCCTTCTGAGTGGGGCTTTATCTTTGAATTCTGTGGTTAAGACTCATTGTACAGAAACCACACATTTAGGATGTTAGTGCCCCTGATGGATTACCTGTTTATCTAAATTAATATTTTACTGCAATGCTTTGATGGCATATATTGGTGATTTCCAAAGCTTTTAAGCATCTAAATTGACCAGCTCCTGTATTAAACCAAGACACAAGGTTCATTTCTCCCCTAAGACTCTCTTTTTTTTCCTTTCTAAAAGCTACTTGTTATTGCCCAGAATTACAGCCACTATCTCTGGAGTTAAATTTATTTTCTTCTATAACATCCAGCATACACGGGTGCTGTAGTTAGAAGTGGGAATATCTGGGTGCTTGGGTGGCTCAGTCGGTTAAGTGTCTCTCTTTGGCTCAGGTCATGATCTTAGGACTCCACGTCGGGTTCCCTGCTTAGCAGGGACTCTGCTTCTCCCTCTGTCCCTCCCCTGTTCATGCTCTTTCTCTCCCTCTCAAATAAATAAAATCTTTAAAAAAAGAAGTGCATATATTTAGCTGAGTTCAGTGATGGTAATGTTTAACCTACAGCTTAAACAGAGATACTCAGTTTCAAATATGAAACATACAGCAAACCTTGTCCCCTTGCCCTTTTAAAAAGTGTGTTGAGGATTTATACTAAGCATACTTACTAGTTAGGAGAAAAACAAATCCCACCATATAGTTACCATAGAAAATATTTAAAATATTCTGAGTTGATGGGGATGAAGGAGCGTGAAATCCCCATATTCTACACCTGAAGCTAATATCACACCATGTGTTAACTGCAATTTAAGTAAAAACTTACATAGTTTGAAGAAAGCAGCATCAAGAGAGTCCTCCAATAGTGATATCATCTTCAAATGACTAACATATATATACATATATAGGTTTTTGTTGTTGCTGTTATTGTTTTGTGGAAGCAATAGACTTCTAGATCATCTGTCTCACAGACCTCTTTAAGTTATTAATCCACTAGTCAAACTCCTTCTGAAGTTTTAACTGCCGTATTTTAGGTTTCGAGAAAATACAGTTTGTAAATATTAAATCGGTTCTCTTTTACAAGCTTTAGTTACAATTACTCAACCGCCTCTTCGAACTTTTAGATATGTTTGGGGTGGGGAGGAAAATCTCAGCCTTTTTCTCTGTAACACACAGCTATTAATGGTCTGATTTGGAGACCGGCATCAGTTGAGGTCTCCAAGGCTTGCTGGTTTTTCTCTTTATAGGATTGAAACTGCAGTGCTATATGATTTTTTTTTCCTATTTTTTCATTCTTCTGGTTCCTGCTGGAAAACTACGTATTTATCTGTAGCCTCACCCCAAACAAATTTCCTTTCAGCTTTGTCTAAAAGGGGATTCTCATATGAGCCATTCTTACCTCTCTTTTTTAAATAAAGAAGAAATCATAATTTAAATGTTTCTCTATGGTGACCTGTCCATTTCTGTTTTCACGAATGGAATCTTTTTAATAAGTATTTGCTTCTGTGTCTGAAAGGCCTGAAGGTGACACCTCTGTGCGATGTACATTCCTCTCCCTGCTCCCGGCAACCACCGCAGCGGCACTGGGAATAGCTATAAAAGGGATGCAATTTTTCCCCGATCAAGAAGCTCCACTATGAATCTGCTGTCACCCATTCTAGGCATTTTGCCCACACCAGACCTATGAGATCAGATTTAATTTCCCAATCACGGTTCTGTGCATGTCTGATTCATGGCTCAGCACATAACTGCCACGCTGGTTCATTATACTGAACGTTGCCACGGTCTCGGAAGCTCCCTGAGGCTCGCATTCCTCATCCATAAACTTGTGGAGGAGGTTGGATGGATGGTCTTCGCAGCTCCTCCACTCTGAATCCTGTTAGCTGTGCTCTCGTATGTAGGCGTCCCCTGTAGACCTAGGGAACCAGAATTTGCAGGCCACCGTGGTCCCCAGGTGATTCTTACGCATGTTATAGACGAACCACTGCCCAAAATGGTCTCGTTCATCACCTTCCCAACAGACCCCACAGGTCTCGAAACAAGGTGTTCTGAAAGAGGAGCAGGGCCAAAGAATACTGCCAAAGGGACCCTGACTCCCAAACACCCTTCAGTTACGTTCTGAGAACCCCACCCACTTTGTGGCCTTGAAGCTCTCATGCGCAATGATGCTTCTAAATCAGAAAGCCACAAGGAAGAAAAGACTAGTTAGGAATTTCCTTTTTTGCCAGAGCATTTGTCAGGCAGGAAATGACACAGGAGCCAGAGCAGGGGAGTGTTCAGGAAACAGGTCAGTGTTGTTCAGACTCTGAGAAAAAGAACATGTACTTCAAAGTGTGGAGGGCACTAGAGGACACATTTCAGTGTCATGCTCCCCCACTACTGAAGACCAGCTCTAGCTGGTGACTATTTTACTTCTGAGCATGGAGTTAGTTATAGTCCAATGGAACAGAAACTGTCTATCTTTATCTTTTTTTGGGGGGGGGAGAGAAAGGGAGAGGGGCAGAGAGAGAATTTTTTTTTTTAAGATTTATTTATTCTAAAGGAGAAAGAGAGAGTGAACACGAACGAGAGGAGGGGCAGAGGGAGAGAAAGAATCCTCAAGCAGACTCCGTGCTAAGTGTGGAACCCAATGTGGGGCTCCATCCCAAGATGCTGAGATCAAGACCTGAGCTGAAATCAAAAGTCAGACACTCAAGCTGTATTATAAAGCTGCAATCATCAAGACAGGAGGGTACTGGCACAAAAACAGACATACAGACCAATGGAACAGGACAGAGAGCTCAGATATGGACCCTCAACTCTATTGTCAGCTAATCTTCGACAAAGCAGGAAAAAATATCCAATAGAAAAAAGACAGTTTCTTCAATAAATGGTGCTGGGAAAATTGGACAGCTATATACAAAAGAATGAAACTCGACCATTCTCTTACACCATACACAAAAATAAACTCAAAATGGATGAAAAACCTCGATGTGAGGCAGGAATCCATCAAAATCCTAGTGGAGAACTTAAGCAGCAACCTCTTCAACATCAGCCCCAGCAACTTCTTTCAAGATATGTCTCCAAAGGCAAAGTAAATACGGCGAAAACTGACTTTTGGGACTTCATCAAGATCAAAAGTTTCTGCACAGCAAAGGAAACAGTTAACAAAACAAAGAGCAACCCATGGAATGGGAGAAGATATTTGCAAATGACACTACAGACAAAGGGCTAATATTCAAGATCTATAAAGAGCTCCTCAAACCCAACGCACACAAAATAGATAATCACGTCAAAAAATGGGCAGAAGACACAAACAGACACTTCTCCAAAGAAGACATACAAATGGCCAAAAAACACATGAAAAAATGCTCAATAACACTTGGCATCAGGGAGATTCAAATCAAAACCACAGTGAAATACTACCTCACAGCAGTCAGAATAGCAAAAATTAACAAGTCAGGAAACAAGAGACGTTGGTGGAAAAAGGGGAACCCTCCTACACTGTTGGTGGGAATGCAAGCAGGTGCAGCCACTCTGGAAAACAGTATGGAGGTTCCTCAAGAAGTTAAAAATAGAGCTACCCTATGACCTAGCAGCTGCACTACTTGGGATTTACCCACAGGATACAAACATCGTGATTCAAAGGGGTACCCGCACCCCAGTGTTTATAGCAGCAATGTCCCTAAGAGCCAAACTATGGAAAGGGTCCAGATATCCATTGATAGATGAATGGATAAAGAAGAGGTCATATTTATACCGTGGAATATTACTCAGTCATCAAAAAGAATGAAATCTTGTCATGCAATGATGTGGATGGAACTAGAAGGTACTATGCTAAGTGAAATTAGTCAGGGAAAGACAAATACCGTAAGATTTCATTCATCTGTGGAATTTAAGAAACAAAACAGATGAACAGATGGGAGGGGAAGGAAAAATAAAATAAGATGAAAACAGAGAGGGAGGCAAACCATAAGAGAAACTGAGCTCTAGGAAACAAACTGAGGGTTGCTGGAAAGAAGGTGGCTGGGAGAATGGTGTAGTGGGCGATGGGCATTAAGGAGGGCACATGATGGGATGAGCAACTGATGAATCCCTAAATTCTACCCCTGAAATTCATAATATACTACATGTTAACTAAATCAAATTCAAATAAGGAATTAAAAAAAAAATAGAGTTGGGACGCTTAACTGACTGAGACACCCAGGTGTGACTCTATCCATGGAGCAGAAGCTGTTTAAGATGCCGATTTGGGGGAGAACATATGTGGTTTTCAAGTGATTACAGCACATGGTTGGGATGTCTTGATCTGTGTGTGACTCATGCAGCAGAACTGTGTTATGTTATGACATCCTGAAAGCACGAGATCAACTGTACAAAGACCTTCTACTTCTGCAGCCTTTTCAAATCCATTAGCTCACTTGATATCTACAACAACCTTTATTGTGGGGTTCCTACTCCACTGGCAGTTGAGCAAACTGTGACGTCCCTTTTGAATAATACAGTTATCAAGTAGGAGAGCGGGGATCTGAACCCAAGTATGCTGATTCCTAGTCCAAACATTTTCACTATTCCAAGAAAAATTCTATTTTATGGCTGCCATGGCTATTGGATTAGTGACTGACATTACAGAAATATATACACATGTATCATCACAAGCATCCTGTTTCTCCTTACTTTTGACAGATTTGAAAAACTGATGAATTCAGTGGTTATTATTATTTTTTTTTTTTTCCGTTAGAAGGAACCAAGGTCAGAGACCCTCACCATGGGCCAAGGTCACAGCGCTTCCTGATGGTGGAGGAGCAGGGCAGAAGAGCCAGGTGGTTCCCAGCTGCACAATCACGCGCCGCTCCCTACTCTAGGGAGGCCTTATGTGTCATCTCCATTTTGACAGCCCACCCCCAACGCAGTTTCCCTCCAGACACCCATCTCCCAATTCTTTAGATTTCCCTTTCTCTGGAAAACTGGCATAAATAGGATAGCTATGTGAACTGTCATGAGGTTTCACCAATTCTGAGTCAAACTGGATAACGCAGATGTCTTTAGATTTTGAGATATGGAAATGGTTGACCAGCAGACCGACTGCCTACTTAGTTATCCCGAATACCCCTTCTCATCGATAGTGTAGGGACTAGACTACTTCAGTAGCCAAGAGAGGGAGGGCCATGGAGGATGCTGCCACATTTCCAACTAGGTAAAAAAAATTACAGACATATTATCACAAAGTAATGCTGTTCCATAAATCTAGTTTGTATTTTGACCTCCAGAAAACTGGGTCAGTTCTCTTCATTTTTAGCCACACTATCAATCTTGAGACTCTCTCACAGTCTCTAAATTCAGATTTCATCTCTGAATCTGGGTTTATGTTTCTTTAGCAGATTCTTTGGCACAGATTTTAAATGAAGCATGCTGTGTCCATTCACCGCAACAGATACACATTGTTGAGTATTCATTCGCGTCAGCTAATTGGAAGAAGAAGGACCACTGCTGTACTGGAGGACACACAAACGTGGCTACATCTCACTTGTGAGAATATTCCCTATCCCAAGTCACATTTCCTGAAGTATCACTTGTCCAGCCTAAGACTGAGGGTATGAAGGAAGTCCCTTTTCATTGAAGACAAGTTTCCTTTTGACTTTTAAACAACGGAGCTCAAACAACTTAGATCTACCAATGGCATTGGTCAGAAATTGAGATACAAGTCAGTCTGTCTCCCTGACATCTAAAAACAGATTAAAGTATTTCTTCTTCATGCTTACTTGTAGTTTTTGTGCCAAGGTTGTGATCCTACTTCCAACTACCTTAGGAATCTTGGTCCAGTCTGGGTGTTGGCAGTCTAAGCAATCCAGAGGGGAAAGATCTTCTAAACTGTAGACTACAGACCAAGCCTACAGATTACGGAGAGAATCTCTGCAAGTATGCTGATTTGAGGTAATAATTTGTATATGCAAGTAAGTGTTTGTTTTGAGGAAACACACAGTGAAGAATTTCGGTGTAAAGGGCCAATACATCTGTAAGTCACTCTCAAAAAAAGAAGCTTTATGCAGTATTTTCAGAACTCTCCTTTAAGTCTAGAATTCTATTAAAGTAAGAAGTCCAGCACTGTGGCAATAAGACTGTGGTGCCAGTTTTAACCTGGATTTATCTGGAAGTTTCCTCTGATTGATAAATATAGGGACAAGGCATATCTGACCATTATCGTAAGCAGATATAACTATACATCCTCTGGAAAGTAAAATAAAAATGAATAAACATTTTGATGACTCCTCTCCCTTAATCATAAATCAATTATTTCATGTGATTTTCAGGTGAGGAAACACTTCTGTTCACATACCAGAGAAAAAAACTGGCTCTTTTGGGCTGAGATAGTAGTAGCTGAGAGATGTGTACTTTTACTATTAAACTTACTGAGTTTCAAGGTAATTAGGATTATGAAGAATCTTCTCTTCAAACTGTCTTTAAAAGAGCGTAGGGGCGCCTAGGTGGCTCAGTCAGTGAAATGTCTGCCTTCAGCTCAGGTCATGATCTCAGGTCCTGGGACGGAGCCCCACATCGGGCTCTCTGCTCAGCGGGGAGCCTGCTTCTCCCTCTCCCTCTGCTTCTCCCCCTGCTTGTACTTTCTTGCTCTCTCTGAAATAAATAAATAAAATCTTAAAAAAAATAAAAATAAAAAGAGCCTAATCCTTCTAGCATAAGTGAGAACTTCACTGTGCTTCCTCTTTCATATAAAAATGTGACATTTGGTAATAATTACAAGAATAACAGAAATTCAGTGCAAAAAACCCTACAGAAAACAAAAGAAAGGATACTTCACTCACAATCCCACCACCGGGACAGCCAAGAGTCATGTTTTTTTTTAATAGTTTTGTTCTTTATAGGATTATTCAAAATCTTCAATCAGCACTTTATTATCTAATTTTCATGACTGTGGTCATCGAGAAAGCACTGTGTGAGGGCGCTGGAGGGTGGAGGGGGCCGGGCGGCTCTTGGAATTGGAACAATCAGGTCTGAGGACACAGATGTGGAGTCACGATGAATTTCCCTCCGGTTCCATTCCCCAGTGCGGAGTTAGCAATTTTTCCGGTAAGCATTTCTGCAGAGCTGGAGCAGCTTTCTGTTTATTTTCCCTTCTAACTAAGTTCTCAGATCTGGAGCAAATCGGAAAAAATGAAATAAAACCTAGGTTTGCTCTATCAGGGTTAGCATTGCATTTTATTTTTAAAAACTGCTAATGCTTTTAGTGAGGACAAGGGAGTAAAACAAGAAAGGTTATATTTTGAAAAAGATACTGAAACAATGGTTTTACTGCTCTTGCATTTTTAGAAAGGCCAAGTCATTCTGGCAACTGCACACAGTGTGAGCTCATACCGGCCTGGAGCCTTCGCTGCTGGTGTTGGGGTGTTCTGGGCATCCACCCAGAACATCCCCTTTTTTCCACCTGAGCTCAGAACCGATTAAGAGGGAACAAGTAGAGAAGAAAACATCACCTTTCCTTCTGATAAAGGCCAGGCCCTTATTAATCCACATGATGCTTTCTTTGGAGAGGGAGTCACGTATAAGGCACTTGGCTTGTCACTCTGTTGGCCACTGGAGAGGGAGGAATCTGAGGGATGCTCCTACGACCGTGTCTTGTCCAACCTGCACAGTGTAAGTGGTGATCCTGTCTGATCAGCACCCTTTCTCAGACTTGTGAGAGAAGCCTTTCTCGACTGGGCAAGAGATATCCTGGGGGTGGACCAAGGGAATGGGACACCGTGCCCCTCTCGAGAGCCAGCAGTCATTCTCTGCTGTGCGCTGAAACCGTGCACGCTGATTGACTCACACCTGGTAAATACTTCCTTGATGGAATTCTGTATTTACAAGGCTGTAAAGTAAGCAGGTTAGCTTACAGCAGCAGAAAGCATGATTTTTTTTTATTTTTTAATTTTTTAAAGATTTTATTTATTTGTCAGAGAGAGTGAGCACAGGCAGACAGAGTGGCAGGCAGAGGCAGAGGGAGAAGCAGGCTCCCTGCTGAGCAAGGAGCCCGATGCGGGACTCGATCCCAGAACGCTGGGATCATGACCTGAGCCGAAGGCAGCAGCTTAACCAACTGAGCCACCCAGGCATCCCGAAAGTACGATTTTTAATATTCATTAAGAATTAATTTCACTCAAAGAGCCTAAAGATGTATGCACAATCATAAGGGTAATAGGCAAGTACGGATAAGATCAGTGCAAATACACACACACACACACACACACACACACACACACACATACACACACAATCTCACGACCAGGGAGGAATTCTGTCCCTGTGGACAGTACATCAGGTTTGTACACAAGAAAACTCATTAGAAATGAATGTTTATGCAGATCAGAAAGGCCCGCATCAGGCCTGCATGCTCTTCTGCACACGGACCTATTTATGTTTTCTTTAACACAAAACTCGCTCTGTACTAAGCATTTCTAAAAAAAATTTTTTTTTTAAATTTACTTGGTAGACAGAGATCACAAGTAGGTAGAGAAGCAGGCAGAGAGAGAGGAGGAAGCAGGCTCCTCGCTGAGCAGACAGCCCGATGCGGGGCTCGATCCCAGGACCCTGAGATCATGACCTGAGCTGAAGGCAGAGGCTTAACCCACTGAGCCACCCAGGCGCCCCACGTACTAAGCATTTCTAGAATAGCAATGGTCCTTCCTCTTCCAATTAGCTGACGCGAATGAATACTCAACAATGTATGGGGAATCCAAGCCTGGAGATGGAAAATGCCTGGCATCTGGGACTTGGGAGACAGATGGAAAGTGTCTGTTTTAGGGAAGCATTACCAGTGCAGAGGAGTGAAGCAGCTGAAAGAACCCACTTGAAGGAAAATAATCTGAAGCCCAGGAAAATAAAACCATCTTATCATTAATGAGCTTGTTCATTTACCTACCTATTTAGCAATCCTATCCTCTTCTGGGCCACTGCAGGAAAAGACTAAACCCCTTTCTTCTTGCTCAGAGCTCATGGCCTAGACAGAAGATGGGCACAAAAGTGCTACGGGAAGGAGGACGGACACAATGAGAAAGAAACAAGCGTGGCTTTTC
>RCUC01048881.1:0-12817 GCA_003697995.1 Taxidea taxus jeffersonii | reverse complement strand
AAAAAATGTCACACAAATAAAATGGTTAGAGAATATCATTCCAAAGATAGAAATTCCAAAGAAGTCAAAGAAATAGCCAACAGGTATATGAAAAGATGCTCAACATCACTGATCATCAGGGAAATGCAAATCAAAAGTACAATGAGATACCATTTCACACCTCTCACAGGGGCTATTATCAAAAAGATAAAAGATAATGTGTTTGGAAGGATGTGGAGAAGAGGGAACCCTTACTCACTGTTGGTGAGAATGGAAACTCGTGCAGCCGTTATGAAAAACAGTATGGCGGTTCTTCAAACAATTAAAAATAGAACTACCGTATGATCTAGCAATCCCACTTCTGGGTATTGAACTGAGATCACAACCTCAAAGAGATATCTGCACTCTCATATTTATTGAAACATTATTTACAACAGCCAAGCCATAAACAACCCAAGTGTCCATCAACAGATGAATGGAGAAAGAAAATGTGGTGTATACATACAAAGGTATAATTCAACTAAGAATTGAAAGAAATTCTATCACTTATGACAGCATGCTGGAACTTTGAGGCTACTATGTTAAGTGAAATAAGTCACAGAAAGACAAATACTCTATGATTCACTTACACGTGGAATCTATAAAACCCAAACATAGAAACAGAGTAATTTTTCGGTTGCCAGGATCTACATGGTGGGAGAAATGGGGAAATGTTGGTCAAAGGGCACAAACTTCCAGCTATAAAATGAGTAAATTCTGGGTATCTATAAGCAGCATGGTAAATATAGCTAATAATATTGTATTATATACTTGCAAGTTGCTAAGAGAGTAGATCTTAAATGTTTTTACTGAATGATAAAAATTATAATTTTGTGATATGATGGATATGTTAGCTAACTTTATTGTGATAATCACTTCACAATGTATATGAATCAAATCATCACATTACATACATTAAACTTACACATATATCATATATATCTCAATAAAGCTGGGAAAAAATTATTTTCTTCACATGTACTAGGAACATTCCCTGAATCCCACCTGATATACCCTGAGTGCCCCAAGTGAGTCTTTGTCAAATAAATGAATCAATCATTCACAGGAGAACTTGAATGCCTGATGGCTTAAGATACCCTGTGGTCCCCACGTAGCCCCCACACCAATATATTTGACTTCAATAGAATGCAAAGCTTCAAATGGCAGAGTAATGTTTCCAGCCATACAGTTCCTCTAATGCCCTCTCATCTAGGTGTCATTTAACCATCTATGAAGTGATTTCTCTGATCCTCTTTAGAACCCCATTTAGTTTACAAAAGCCTGAAATTTCAAACTACAGTGGATTTATGAGAGATCAATTAAGAAAATGTGTCATTCTATCAGGGAAGTACAAATCAAAAGCACAATGAGATACCACCTCACACCAGTCAGGATGGCTAAAATTAACAAGTCAGGAAATGACAGATGCTGGCGAGGATGTGGAGAAAGGGGAACCCTCCTACACTGTTGGTGGGAATGCAAGCTGGTGCAACCACTCTGGAAAACAGCATGGAGGTTCCTCAAAAAATTGAAAATAGAGCTACCTTATGACCCAGCAATTGCACTACTGGGTATATACCCTAAAGATACAAACGTAGTGATCCGAAGGGACACGTGCACCCAAATGTTTATAGCAGCAATGTCCACAATAGCCAAGTTATGGAAAGAACCTAGATATCCATCAACAGATAAATGGATCAAGAAGAGGTGATATATATATATATATATATATATATATATATATATATATACACACACACAATGGAATACTATGCAGCCATCAAAAGAAATGAAATCTTGCCATTTGCGACGACATGGATGGAATGAAAGGGTAACATGCTTAGCGAAATAAGTCAATCGGAGAAAGACAATTATCATATGATCTCCCTGATATGAGGAAGTGGAGATGCAATGGGTGTGGGAGTTAAGGGGGTAGGAAAAGAATAAATGAAACAAGATGGGATCAGGAGGGAGACAAACCAAAAGAGACTCTTAATATCAAAACAAACTGAGGGGGGTGGGGGGGAAGGGTGTCAGGAGACGGTGGTGGGGTTACATTATATGTTTATAAAAAAATAAAAAATTAAAAAAAAAGAATATGTGTCATTCTTATAGCTTACAATTCAATTTTATAGTAGAAATCCTGCTCATTCTCCCATCCTTCATCTTGCCACTCAAAATAACTGAAGTTAAAATTCAATCCAATTCAATCCCTATAGTTAAGCAAGTGCTAAATCCATCACATGGCAGATGATTTTCTACTCTGTATTAAAATTATAAAATTGATTATTATACTATTCAAATAACAGACAATAAAGGAAACCTGCTTTAGCCAAGTTGGCTAAATCAGCCTGCAAACCAGGTTTAAAAAGCAAATTGATAAAATGCTTTAAGATCCTGTTTTTAATGGGAAATTTTCTTAGCTCTCTCAAATGTAAAAATATGCAATGCTGTACCAAGAACTCCTGTAATAATCATGAGATTATAATTTCCACCATACATAAGTTTTATTAGGCTTCATAAATAAGTTTGTCTTTTATAGGCTTGCATGGGCTTTTATTCTCAAAATTATTTTGGAAAATAAAGGCTGTATTGAATAATTTGAGTTTAGCCAAGAAATGAATATGACAATTATTCTACTTCAACAGCATTTGGAATTAGTATTTAAATCAAATAGTCTATTTCCTCATTATGAATACAACCCTGTTCTCTGATAAGCATGAGAGAAGTGTGGAAGTTGGGAGGGAGTTAGGGATAATGTTTCAGTTTGGGAGGGAGTTAGGGATAATGTTAGTCTCTAAGGAATTTTGGAAGCAAGTTTCCCAGGACCTGAAGGGGGCTAGCTATTGTTGGGAAAAGGTCATTTATTACTGTCTAATAAAACCTGAGTCACGAGACCCTTCAGATGTATATTGGTGGGTCATATGCTTGGAGGATGATTGCCAACAAATATCTTGAGGGTAGAGATAAAGGATATTTCCAAAGGAATTTTTATATATGTTAAAGTAGACTTAGAGGGTCCTGGGAGTCAGCTAAGACTGCTTCTTCCCATTAGCAAATAACACCAAGGCAACAGAGTTCCTAGAGGAATGTCACTTAGTCTGTTTTGAGGACTTGTCAATGGGCTGTAGGGAGTAAGGAAATTTAATAACTTTTCTTCTGCCTTTGTTTCCTACATCAGTCAAAGACCTATATTTTACCATTTTTCCTTCAATGACATAGTTAGAAAATATAACATGCATACCTGAAATTTCTGGTTGCTCTGGATGTTCATGACATTTCTCTCCCACTGATTGCGGAGCCCAGCTGTGTTTTGCCACAAGTGCTGAATGGGACCACCACGTGTAGTTTGAAGGCCAGCCCCTAATTTGCTACTCACTTGGCTGGAGAAGTAATAAAATGTAATCTGTGAAAAATAAGTAATGTCCGAATGATTATAAAACAGAATTTCCCAAATGTGAAAAGTATTTGAAATGCTGTGTGTTTTCAAATACCTGACAAGCATGTTGGTTATTTGTCGGAAGAAAAACTCTGCTTCTTAAGTCTGAGGAAGTAGAATTCCCTTTGGAGACCAGTGAGAGGAAGTGGGCTGTTGGCAACAACAGTCAGCGTGTTACTGACAGAAATCCTTGGTAAATTTATTTAGTACACCAGGCAGTAAGAATTTGGGCCCATATCCACATTAGGTCAATATATTTCTGTTTCAAGAATAAAACATTTAACCACACCATTCACTTTTGCAAATGGTCTGACTGATCATTTTACATCATTACATTCCCCAGAGAAATAGCTTATTGTGATTATTCTCCCTATAACACTACTATGGGCTGCAGTCATGACCTAATTTATCTCCTGTAACACAGAAAGTTATAGCCCTGCAAAGACAGTATCCAGGGAAAATACTGTACTGGCATCACCCACCAAAATAAATGAAAACTTCAAAGGAGATCATTGTTTGCTCTAGGAAGAATGGGATCAAAGAGTCCCAGCTTTCCCTGTGATCGTAGAAAATGATGCAGAGCCCTGATGCTGTCCCACATTTTGCACTGAAGACCCTGCCAGAGAACCATTATTATTAAAGGGCTAGCATAAGTGTGGGACATCTTCTGGGCTTTCATAATTTCCTACAATGCTTGACACAGTTATAGTGTATAATGGGGGAACCAACTGTGTCCTACTCTATTTGGTGTCTTGCTACTTGTCAAAAGGAATAAAAAAATTATGTTGATGATTATGATAACCTATTGACCAAGTTATTCCATGGTCATTTAAAGCTGGGTTGGAAATAAAATTTAATTGTCACATCACTGAGAGAATCAATAGTAAAATTATGAAACCTAAGATAGCTCTTCTTCCCTACACCTATTTCAAAACTGTACCCTAATTAGCAGAAGATAATGACATTAATGATTGCTATAAATATGGTCAGAGCCATAACTGAAACCCCCGCAATAACAGAAGACAGTTCTGAGAATGTACTCCCTGGAATAATTATGTAAACATGATTTAGATGAAGAGCTGGTATCACAGTAATACAGTGGACAGTCATTAGTTTGCTCTTGCTTCATGTTCAGAAGGCAATGCAAATGTTAAGCAAATAAATAATCAAATAAGCATAATGAGTTATATTTACTATATATCATAGGTTATCATTTAAATAAGTGTTATTGCAATGATATTACTAGCAATACAAATGAATAGTATTCAACTGGGTGGCTCAGTCAGTTAAGCATCCAACTCTTGAGTTCAACTCAAGTCATGATCTCAGGGATCTCAGCTCAATGTGGCATCTGCTTGAGGTTCTCTCTCTCCCTCTCCTTCTGCCCCTTCCCCTGCTCACACTCTAAATAAATAAATAAATATCTTTTTTTTTAATGTAAATTTTCATTTTTTTTAAAGGCTTTATTTATTTAACAAGAAAAAAGAGAGTGAGCTCAAGTAGGGGAGTGGCAGGCAGAAGGAGAGGGAGAAGCAGGCTCCATTCAGTGCAGGGAGCCCAATGCAGGACTTTATCCCAGGACCCTGCATGACCTGAGCTGAAGGCAGATGCTTAACCGACTGAGCCACCCAGGTGCCCAAAAGGTAATGTTTTAAATTCAGAAACAGCTTGAGATCTTTTGACACTTGTCTAGGAATAAACTTGCTTTTTATGGGAGAAAACAAAGCAGTGTTCAAAATGCACCCAACACCAACATCTGATTTCTACCTTTAATTCCAACTTAGTGGCAATAAGAAGTATTTCTTTAAATGCACACTCAATTTTACCTTGTTCCTGTAGTGTGAGTATAGAATTTCTTTAACTGATGAAGCTGTTCCTTAGAGAAAAATACTATCTTATGGAAAACTCTCTCTTGTTCTCCAAAATACTTTATTGTCTATAAGTATACAAGAAAGAAGCACATCCTTGGCAGTGTAAGTTTTTCCCACATGTCCATTCCTTCATCCTACACCCCATCCTACTGTTGCTTCTAACCAATGAGAAGAGACTTACAAAGCTGATAACCAAAAATGTACCTAATGCTTTTGGCACATACTCCTCTTACTCTTGAAGTAGCCTACCAAAAATCAAATTATACACATATACGCAAACATCACTGTCACCGTTATAAGTTTCCTACTAATCCCTACTGCATTCATCTCAGTTTGCTTATATGGCTCATAAATTCCCATTTTATGCCTGTATCCATAAAAGTAAGTGCACAGCATATATTTAAAACATATTTCAAATAATCTCATGGTAAAGTGTTAACTATCAAAGTGACAAAATAAGAATAAGCAGTATGATTTTATTGATAATGTTAAATGTTTACATTAAAGGGCTTTCAAAGAAATTTTTTTTTCTCAGTTTCTGGGTAAGTGTTGAAATAAAATCCCAACATAAACCAAGATTGATGACCCAAAAAAAAAAAAAAATAAAGGAAGCATATAAAATATGAAAGCAACAAAAACCATGAATCAAGTCAGAAGGGTGAAATCCAACAACTTTGGCAGTGAATTCCACCAGCCTTGATCCTCAGGAAAGATAAGGTAGAATTTTCAGTCTCACTTTCTTCAGCTATTGACAGGCAACCTTGCATTTCCTCCATTTCCCAAGTTCTAAGTGATTAATAGGAATGAGTGTGAGCAGAAGGAACATAAATCCTATTGCATGTTATAGAGCAACCAGCTGGCTCAAAGGAACTTAAAAAGTTTGAGTATTTTGACAGTGAGATAATATCAGTCCTCGAGAACATTTCCCCAAAAATCAGGCTGCAGAAATGGATCATCATGACAAGGCCCAAGGACTGAAGCAAAGGTTAAAATGTCAAAACTTTTGGAAAGGCAAAAGTGTGCTCATCTATGACAGAAATATGACTAAGTTCAGATAACAGAGAGGAAATAATAGTCTTCAGTATAAACTTTTCCAGTTGGTAATTTCTATTTATTAAATTATTTCCATTAAATCCTAAGTTTTGTCTCATACCCACTCATTAAACTAACAAGCTCAACATAACCACATAATATTTGCTAAAACTGTATGTCTTAAAGGACACCCTCAAATAGTAATCTCTTAAAATTGCTGGCAACTTATAAATGAATGCACCCATTTCAATTTAAGCCTGCTTCAGTGATGAAGAGCTACAGGAATCGCTTTAATGTATCATAAAACTTGACCATAAGCATGAGGGTGATATCAACAAAAATGCCAATGTAAAGACCTCTGAAAATTTACCCTCCATTCAGGTAATGAAGAAAAACAAAACAAAAACAAAAACAAAACCAGCAAGTTGAGTTTTATGGTTTTTGGATGTATTTTTGTTTCTGCCTTTTTTTTTTAAGTCTTCTCCACACCCAAAGTAGAGCCCAATACGGGGCTTGAATGCATGACCCTGAAATCAAGACCTGAGCCCAAATCAAGAGTCAGATGTTCAACCGACTGAGTCCCCAGGCTCTCCTTATGGTTTTTTAACTTGTCCTATTCCCCTGCCCACTTCCAGATCCATAACAACTTTGAGAAATAGCAGTCCAGCATGGCAGCCAGAGCAATGAGAAGAAAACAGAGCTCTCTCAAAGCCTCATTACCAAATAATTGTCATTATTTGACATGTCTGGTGTTTCCCCAAAAAAGCCCACTTACCAGGCTGTCTGAAATTCACCACTTTAATACCTTGTTCAGTGGAAAAAGCCTTCTTCCCTGCAAGCACTTGAGCCCGCAGGCTACCTGTAACATGCAATTTATTTTTCCTTCTGCTCACATTCATTCCTATTAATCACTTACAACTTAGGAAATGGAGGAAATGAGAGGTAAGTATTTTAGTTTTATAGTTGCCTGAGGTCGCATATAACAATTGGGGCTCAAACAGTCTAACCAAAAAGCTAGAAGCAAACTCTGGGGAATGGGATGTCCCATAGGACTTGGCTTTGAAATACTCCTATTTTTCCTGCAAATCTAGATGGACATATACTTGCATAGGGCTATGCATATGTTCTGGAAAGACCTAAAAGGCCCTCAGCTCTCATCTCTGGCTGACATTGAGGCTCAATGAAAGCAGAAAGTTAAGACTAAGACGGAGTTGTCAACTGCCTGGTTTTGTTGAAAGTGATCCTCAAGAGGCACACCAAGTCCCTCAACAAACACTGAGAGATTTAGTGATTGCAGGCATTTAAGGAACTCTCTTTTTGATCATTAACTGACCATGAAGTTGACCATACAGAGAATTCAATGGCTATACATGATAAGAATAAAGACTCCAGAATTGGTCTAGAAAAGTCACTGAATTAAAAAACAACAACAAATTAAACAAACAACAAGAATTATAACAACAAAATGTGGCAGGTAAAACATCAGACTTTCAGATTTGCCTTATTATATTATTTTAAATATCCATGTTCCCAAGGCAATTGTAAAAAATGTAAAGAAACAAGAAAATATGACCCAAGCAAAAGAAAAAAAGCAATCAATAGAATGTGTCTCTTAACTTGTTATAATTGATGAAAGTAAAATTATAATTCACTGTTAATGAAAGAGAATGAGAAATAATGACAAAGAGAAAGAATGAGAAAGTAAATTAACAGGATACACTACAAAATACCTATGTAACAGAAAACAGTAATGGAGGAAAAGAGTAACAAGAAAAGCATGAGACACACAGAAAACAAACAGCAGGTGGCAGGTCTAAATCTCACCTTAGTAGTAGTTATGCTATTTATAAATTGATTAAAGTCTCCAATCAAAACTGATGTTGACACGTTATATAAAAATATGATCAAACAATACAACTACCCCAAAAGGATGAACATAAAATGATATAAAAACCATAACATACAAATAATAACAAAAGGAAAGCTGGAAACCCAGGCAGAAAAAAAGATTTAACACACACACAAAAATATTATTAGAGACAAACAAGCACAATTTATCATGATAAAAGAATCAAGTTATCAAGAAAATAAAATAATTATAAACATATGCATCTCAAAACAGAGCCTTAAAGTATATGAAGCAAAAGCTAATAAAAGCAAAGTGAAAATAAACAATTCAACAGTAATAGTTGAACGGACATCCCACTTTCAAGAATGGATAGACCACCTAAAAAATCAGTAGGGAAACAAAAGACTTAGCCACAATACATCTATTAGACCTAACAGACACCTGCAGGACACTCCATCCAACAAGAGCAAAATACACATGTTTCTACAGTGCACACAGAACATTCTCCAGTGAAGACCATATTTCAGGACATAAAACAAGTCTCAATATATTTAACAAAATATGAATTAAACAAGTATGTTCTATAGCCACTAAGGAGTGATTTGAGTCAACAGCAGAAAGAGATGTGGGAATTCCCAAATATGCGGAAATCAAATAACATATGCCTAAATAACCAATGGGTTGGGTGCTTGGGTGGCTCAGTCAGTTAAGTGTCAGTCTTCAGCTCAGGTCATATCAAGCCCTACATTGGGCTCGCTGCTCAGCAGGGAGTCTGCTTCGCCCTCTCCTTCTGCCCCTACCCTCCCTGTTCATGCATTCTCTTTCACTCTCAAATAAATAAATAATAAAATCTTTATAAATAACCAATGGGTCAAAGGGAAAATCAGAAGAGAAATTAGTAAATACTTGAGATGAATGAAAATGAAAATACACTGTATCAAAATGTATGGGACACAGTGAAATGAGTGCTTAGAAATAAATTGGTAGCTGCAAATTACTAAATTAAAATAAAGAAAGCTTTTAAATCACAGTCTAACCTTCCACCTTAAAAAGCTTAAAAGAAAAGCAGACTAAACCCAAAGTGAGCCAAAGTTTAATTTGATAGTAGAGCAGAGATAAATGAAATAAAAAAATAACAGAAACAAAATAAAGAAACCAAAAGTTGGTTCTTGGGAAGATCAACAAAATTAACAAACCTTTTACTAAACTGACTAACAGGAAAAAAAAAAAAAAGACTCAATTTGCTAAATGAAGAGTTAAACAAGGGTTGGAACCACCAACCTTATAGAAACTAAAAAACTATAGGGTGATATCAATAGTTTCAAGCTAACAAATTGGATAATGTAGATGATATGACAAATTCCTAGAGAGACACAAACATTGACTCAGGACCAAAACTGACTCCAGAAGAAATACAAAATCTGAATAAATTATAACAAGTAAAGAGAATGAATCCATCATTAAAAAGCTTTCCACAAAGAAATTCTCAGTCACAGAAGGATTAGCCAGTGAATTCTATAAAACATTCCAAGAATTAAAATCAATACTTCACAAACTCTTACACAAAGTTCAAAAGGAGAGAATAGTTGTCAACTCATTCTGTGAGGCCATTGTAACCTTGATATCAAAACCGGAAAAACTGGGGCGCCTGGGTGGCTCAGTGGGTTAAAGCCTCTGCCTTCAGCTCAGGTCATGATCTCAGGGTCTTGGGATCGAGCCCCGCATCAGGCTCTCTGCTCAGCAGGGAGCCTGCTTCCTCCTCTCTCTCTGCCTGCCTCTCTGCCTACTTGTGATCTCTGTCTGACAAATAAATAAATAAAATTTTAAAAAAAACGGAAAAACTAAATAAGAAAACTATAGATTGGTATCTCAGATTAATATAAATGTAAAAACCCTAAACAGAATACAAGAAAGTCTCATCAAGCAAGGTAAAAAAGGATTATTCACCATGACCAAGTAGGATTTATCTCAGGAATGCAAAGTTAGTTCAATGTATGAAAACCAATCATTACAAAATGCCATATTGATCAAGTAAGGTCCAAAATCTCATGATCTTCTCAATCAATGCAAAAAACACATGTGACAAATTCTCATGACATAAATATTCAACAGAGGAGCCACAGGGAACGTGCATGCCTGACAAATGACATCTACAAAAAACCCTCACCTAACATCATGCCTGATGGTAAAAGATTGAAAATGCCCCTCAAAGGAACAAGACAAGGATATCTGTTATTACCACTTCTATTCAAAATTGTACTGGAGTTTCTGGCCAGTTAGATAAGGAAAAGAAATAAAAAGTATCCAGAATGGAAACAGAAAGTAAAACTGTCTCTACTTGCAAATGACATGATCTTATATAGAGAGGGTCCTAAGGAACCATGTGATTACACTGGGCTCACTTCAATGGCCCAGGTTAAATTTATTTTAAGGTCAGCTGATTCATAACCATAGTACATCTATAAAGTCCTCTCACAAAAGCACCTATATTTGTTTTGATTGAATAACCAGGGGATGGGAATCTTAGGGTGCATGTGCAGGGTACCTCTTCAGAATTCTGCCTACCACAATTGGATAGGCATTAGTTTTGTTCTCTCATTCCACTTGCTACATGTTAAACTATTGACTAGTCTATGAAGCTTAAACTAGTTGAGTCCTTGTAAATCTTTCCTTGACTAATTCAGTTGTAGCATACACTGAATTAATATATCTTCTCATCAGATTGCCAGACTTTGTTTGCAAAAAAACTGAAATCCACTGGATCCTTTCCAAGGGCTTTAATTGGTAAAATTCCCTGCCTGCTTTCACTTGGCAGAATCTCAGTCCACTGGTTATTTGGCTGTGGTTCCAAAGATATATTCTTTTAAACAAAAATATGTTCTTTGAAATTTGTATTATATTTATTTTAATACACTATTATTTAACTATGTATTTCTGGGGGGGTATGAGTTTTTTTCACTTGTGGCTGAATTAATTTGAAGAATATATACTCATATAAATTTCACAAAGAAATAAGCCATCTGCTTGTAAAGAATAAAATTTGTGCCAAAAGAAAAACAAATGACCTATGAAAAATTTCTGTATTTCTACAGAGAAATTACAGAATGTATTATTATTTAGCTCAAACTCATGGAATGATAAATTTCTGTATTTCTACAGAGAAATTACAGAATGTATTATTATTAAGCTCAAATCCATTGAATAATAATATTTACTTTAAAATATTTGACAGCTTGACTACTCCTGTTATATGGAAAAATTCCATTGATGTCATATCAGTTAAGTCAAATAATCATCTAAGTTGTCAACTATGATTTCCTGACTGATGTATTACTCTGAATCTGAAATAAAACAAATGGGAAAATAAACAGATATTGTATTATCTAATAAGAAATAGGCATCAGTCTTGTTCAGGAATTATGAAAACTTCATGTAGCTCATGAATTTAAAATGCACACAACATGCGGGCACACATCAAGGACCTTGATATTATTAGCTTGACAAAGAATTTGTAGAAGAAATAAAGCTCTCTGCAAAATACTGTTTGAGACAGAATGAATCATTAAGTATCAAATATGCATGACTTTGAAATTCTTTGTGTAACACTTAAGCGACTCCCATACATCTGTCAACATCTCTCATTTCTCCTGCCTGGTTGGACAGAGGCAGAAGTCTCCTTAGGACTCTCTCTGTATAAGATCACGTCATTTGCAAGTAGAGACAGTTTTACTTTCTGTTTCCATTCTGGATGCTTTTTATTTCTTTTCCTTATCTAACTGTCTGGCCAGAAACTCCAGTGCAATTTTGAATAGAAGTGGTAATAACAGATATCCTTGTCTTATTCCTTTGAGGGGCATTTTCGATCTTTTACCATCAGGCATGATGTTAGGCGAGGGTTTTTCGTAGATGTCATTTGTCAGGCATGCACGTTCCCTTCTGTGGCTCATATGTTGAATATTTCCACCATGAGAATTTGTCACATGTGTTTTCTGCAGAAGGAGGAGGGAAAAGAGAGAAGGCGATGGTCCTGATGAATAAAATCAGTAACCTTCGGCTGACATAAATCTTGACATTCCCAAAGACACATTTGGCCTAATCTTCATTTCCAAAGACAACATCCTCAGAGAAGACTGGTATTTCACTGTCTGAGCACACCAAATATCTCTACAGCGTACTTATGTGGTTCTCAAATATCATGTCTCTCACTTCCCTGTCCATTGAAATACCACTCATCTTTCAAGTCCATCCTCAAGTCTTGCCTTAAAGTGATGACATCGGTTTCCATCTGGAGTGGGCTTCTTTCGGTGTCAGAATTTGCCCATATCCACAGAGCAGTATGCTCCGACTAATGTCATAGCACTTTAAAAATTTTCCCCATACTATAATTCATTGTGTTATTGTCAAGCGTGCTTTTCAAAGAGATCCTATCATATCATATGCAGCATATATCGTAACAGTCTTTATAATGTTCACAGCACACATTGTGATGCCTTACACACACCGGGGTTAATAAAAGCTTTTGAACTGAAATTCACAATTGTCACCACCATATATAAACACATGCATGTAAATATATAAAAGAAAATTTTCACATTTAATTATTTTTTT
>RCUC01048865.1:0-11058 GCA_003697995.1 Taxidea taxus jeffersonii | reverse complement strand
GCTCCCTGCTCAGCGTGGAGTCTTCTTGTGGTGCTCTTCCTCTGTCCCTCCACCCCTGCACTCACACACTCTCTCTCAAATAAATACACAAATCTTAAAAAAAATAGAAAAATAATCACAGCAAACATGTTAGCAGTAATGGATAATATCAATTAATGACGTGTATTTGTTTGATCAAGAAAGTACATTAACACATGCTGAGCGATTTCCCGTGCAAAAAGAAAGTAACGCCATCTGTTAAAAGGAGCAGAAATATCAAAATAATTGGGATGTAAAAAGTCCTTGAACCGTAAACAAACTTATGAAAATATTTAAAAACTGCTGTGGCATATGTGTCACAATTGCAGAATTAAGAATGTTTTAGAGGCGCCTGGGTGGCTCAGTGGGTTAAGCCTCTGCCTTCGGCTCAGGTCATGATCTCGGGGTCCTGGGATTGAGCCCCGCATCGGGCTCTCTGCTGGGCAGGGAGCCCGCTTCGCCCTCTCTGCCTGCCTCTCTGCCCACTTGTGATCTTTCTCCCTCTGTCAAATAAATAAATAGAATCTTTAAAGAAATGTTTTAAATGTTTTTTGAAGCTTACAATGAGGGTTATGCCAACATCTCAACATATATATTTTTTGTGGATGTTGACCTTCAAAAAGTGAGCAGGATATTCGTAAGGTAGGGCGTGAGTAGCTTTGCACTGAAGAGCCAAAAGTATTAGAAGGTACTAGACATTTTAAGGGACAAGGACACTTCTATACAGTGTCCCACTGAACTCAAGCTAACTCTGCTTCTCATTTCTGCTGGTTTGAGAACTACCCACATGATGTATTGTTTTATTGCATAATAATTCCGAAGGATCTCTCTGAAAGTTCAAGCCCTGTGGTTCCTATTTTTATTCAACTTGTTCAATAAATGCATGAATAAGAGGCAGAGATGTTATTAAAACATCTGGAGAAGAATATTGCGGTCTCGTTCTGCCTAGCCACTGACACATTCTATACAGCCAATTCTTAACCAGCCCTCCAGCTCCTCTTCCTCAGAGGCTTTTACCTAATGAAATCAGAATCTATTGTTACTATAGAAAAACACCAGATTAATGACTGATCAACAAATACTAAAAATTATAGCTGAACATTCTTTTTAAAGATCTTGCAAGAGAATCAGTTGTTTTTATGTCGTATGAACCACTCTGAGTCTTACAATCCCAGTAGGATGCTAGGACTCTTTGTAAGTATAGGTGAAATAGCTCTCTAATTGGACACCCGTCTAGTTGTGTTTACTCTACTTTTGGAAAACAACCAATGCTTGTTAAACACCATGTAGGTATACCTGATAGAGTTGATGACTCTGTTGCTGTCAAGACTGTCTAATATATTGAATATTTTGGCAAATTCTGGTATAGCTTTGGTGTACCCACTGCCCAGCAGCCACACTCATCTCCTTCTGTTCTGAATCCTCCCCAGCTGTGTGGCTTTGATCTTGTTCTCCATGCCCCAAACAGGCCTCCCTCAGTTTATCACAGGGTGCTCTCCTACTAATCCTACTAGTTACAATGCATAAGGTCACTTTCTAAAAGGCAAAATGCCTCTGGCCTTGTTGAAAGTAGCTATCTTCCCCTGCTTATAATACCATTTTCATTCTCCTTTATACTACTTTATGTGCTCTAAAATTAGCATATTCTTGGTCACTATTTATTATATATTTCCTACCCCAGACTGAGTGTAAGCTCCAGGAGGGAAGGGATAGCAGAGAACTTGGCACATAATAGGGATTCTTTACTATATACTGAACAACGATGCACACTAAAGGCTGTAGATGAATTAATTAGCTGATACAATGAAATACTGACTGAGTTGTAAATTGGAAATAATTCTTACAATTAAGTTGATGTTCTTAACCATTTCAAGGAATATATCCTTGAGAATCAAGGAAAATACCCCACCGCACACCAAACAAACAAACAAACAAACAAAAGCAAAAGACTGGTTTGATCTAAACAATGAAAGGAATTAAGTAACAGTCATGCCACTGAATACATTTCTTTTTAGATCAGTTAAGAATGGGAAAAATGAAAAAGTTTATTTTATATGTTTATTTCTTCTCACTCTTTTTCCTTTCTTTGTGCGGAGCAGTTTCTGACATATATAATTTCCTTCTCCCAGAACTTCTTTTAACATTTTTTGCAGGGGAGTTCTGGGGCAATGGATTCCCCCCAGGTTTTGTTTGTCTGAGAAAAATCTTTATACTTCTTCACTTTTAAAGGATAATTTTATTGGATATAGGATTCTAGATTAGTGTTTTCTTTTTCTTTCAACACTTTTTAAATATTTCACCCCACTCTTGCCTACACACTTTCTGACAAGTCCACTAGAGTTCTTATTTCCCCTCAGAAAGTTATTTTTCTACGATTTTTTTTCAAGATTTCACATTGTCTCTGCTTTTCTGTAGCTAGAATATAGCATAAGAAGGTATAATGTTCCTTCTGTTTGTTTTGGCTTTGGTTTGGGTTTTAATGCTGTTCAATTGCAGCCATGCTACAGGACTGTTCCTATAGTGATAAGGTAGAGGAGAGGGGAAACCTTTTATTATAATGAAAACTCATCTTGTAGTGGACCTTTGTCCCTGAGCTTGACCTTCAAACGTTTTTCTTAGTTTCTGCACCTCCTCCCTGCCATAGATAGGAAAGCTGGTGGGGACTGAAGTGAGACAAGTGTCCTTTCCTCAGGTTGGGAAAAGCTCCGGTAAAGTCTTTCTTCCTGAAGAGTGGAGATTTGTTATGGAGGAAATGCATATGCTTCACTAGGAAGATTCTTCTCCTTCCTCTGATATGGCCATGGGAGCATCTTCCTTGAGTCTTCATTATGAGAAACTGGTGGGGTTCCTGGAGGTAATACGCATGAATGGGGGGGCATCCCCAAGACTGTGGCTCTCTAGAGGTACTTAGATTCATGCTGGTTCACACTCCCTTAAATTCCTGCTGTTTGAATTCTGCACTATGGGGATATGAGAAGTGAATACCTGTTTTCAGCCAAACTTAAGAAAGATAACCCAGACTAAAATGCCAAAAGAAAAAAAAAAAAACCAATGTGTGCAAGTTCTCATCAGTACTCTCCTAAATTTAAATACCTCTTTCCCTAGTTTCTACAATCATCTGACCAAAATGTAACTTATTTAAGTTCAAATCAACAAACATTTCAAACAAAAGAGCTTAGTTATTTTTGATACAAAGGGAGCCTTTAAAGAGCTTGAAGTCTAGAGAAGAGTTCAGAAATGCAAATAAAACAAGAAAAAACTGAGCATCATTTTGATGTAAGAACACGTGGTGAATAGAACAGAATAGAGACTAGATATAGACATATCCATATAGAGACTAAATTTATGAAAAAGAAGGCATTGAACTCAGTGCAGTAGGAAAAGGAGGGTCTTTTAGGCAATAGTGGTGGTTCAACTGGAATTTTGGACTCTTCTACACAACACACACACACACACACATTGATTTTACATTGATGGTATATACAAATGCTGAAGGCAAAACAAAAACAAAAACAAAAAAGTTTCTAAAGTTACCATGTAGGATCTTCATTAGTTTGGGATAAACAAAGATTTCCTAAAAATGAAACTAAAAAGTACTAACTGTAAATAAAAGATCAATATATTGAACTAACTCAAAATAAGGAGCTTCTGTTATTAATCTAAAGACATTAAGAAAGTAAAAAGATAAGCGGGGATATGGAAGCAGATATTCAAACTATATCTACCCAACAAAGAACTAATGTCGACACTACATAAAGAACTTTCCACGCTGGAAACAGACATGCTGATTAAAAACATCAGTGAACTCTCGGCTGAGGAGGGAGTCTGGAGCCTTCTTCTCTCTCTCCTTCTGCTCCTCCCCTTGTTTGTGCTCTCTCTCTCTCTGTCAAATAAAAAAAATAAAAATATTTTTTAAAAAAAGAAATATAGGGGCACGTGGGTGGCTCAGTGAGTTAAGCTGCTGCCTTCGGCTCAGGTTATGACCTCAAGGTCCTGGTATCAAGTCCCACATCGGGCTCTCTGCTCAGCGGGGAGCCTGCTTCCCCCTCTCTCTCTCTGCCTGCCTCTCTGCCTACTTGTGATTTCTCTATCTGTCAAATAAATAAATAAAATCTTAAAAAAAAGAAATATAAAGGAAACAAGAATTTATGTATCATCATGTGCTAATAAAACAGTCACATAACAAAAACAGGTTTATCAAAGAAAAAAGATAAAAAAAAAAAACAGGACACAAAAACTGATGGATTTACAATTTTAACCACCTAATGTTTGAATAACTGGGCAGCTGTCACTGAAAATCCAGGTGATTCAGTCTTCAACAAGGAAAGACTTGGGAGCTGTTGCCATAATAAATTCCATGTTCCAAAGTTCTAAGACCAATATTTCTCATATGAAGACTGATAGCTGTAGCCCAAAGAGTATTTTCTTCTTCTGCCTTAATATTTCCTTCCTCCAAATTTTCCTGGGTGCCTGCTCACCCAGAATACTTCAACCTTTTAGCCTCCCTTGAGGCTACATGTCACCATGGGCCTAAATTCACACACTGGGATATAAGCACAAGTCAAATGGTAGTTTTTTATATGCTTTGTTTTAAAGAATCAGCTAACACCCACCTTTTACCCTGTTTTACTCTGTTTCTTCTTGATGTTGTCTGGGATGCCAGTTGGATAACAGAAGCTGACTATACCTTAAGGTGACCTTAAGAATGGAAGACACAGGGGCGCCTGGGTGGCTCAGTGGGTTAAGCCTCTGCCTTCAGCTCAGGTCATGATCTCAGGGTCCTGGGATGGAGCCCCGCATTGGGCTCTCTGCTCAACAGGGAGCCTGCTTCTTCCTCTCTCTGCCTGCTTGTGATTTTTGTCAAATAAATAAATAAAATCTTAAAAAAGAAGAAGAAGAAGAATGGAAGACACAAATGGTAGAATAAGACAGAAGAGATCTAAGCCCTTGCACCACAGCACCCGTGAACGATCTATCTCTAGACTTTTCTGTGAAAATAAATATATTTTCATCTTGTCTACAAAAAAAAAAATCAGCAAAGGACATGAATGGTTACTTTACAAAAAAAAAGAAAAGGATATTCAAATGATAAAGAAGCATGAAAAAATGTTTTCAGTCTGATGAGTCATCAAGGGAATTCCAAATTCCAAATAAGACCAACATTTTTCATAACTACATACTCCCTTGAATAGCTAAACATAAAAATACTGACAATCGCAAATGTTGATGAGGATACAGAACAAATGAAATTCTCATACTCCGTTAGTGGATGTCAGTATTGGTATGACTGTAGGGCATTACCTTGTCATGTCATAGAATAAAGCTGAATGGGTACATCCCATATAATTGATCAATTTCACTCCTAAATATATTACCCACTAGAAATGCCTCCATATGTATAGCAAAAGATAGGTACAACAATAAAAGAGTATTCTGTACTTTGTTCCTTAGTCTAAACTGGAAACAATCCATATGATCATCAATGGCCAAGTGGTTAAATAAAGTTTGGTGTTTTACCACCTTGAATATTATATATCAAGAAAAATAAGCAGACTACTGGTATATATAAAACAGCATGGAAGACTCTCATAAACACAGTATTTAATAAAAGAACTCAGAAATAAATGGCCAGATACTATATAATTTCATTTCAAAGTTCAAGAGCAGGCAAAACTAACATATGGGTTAGAAGTCAGAAGAATGGCTTCCTCTGTGGAACAATCATTTGTGTACAATTTAGTATGTTAAATTTCAACTATAGTTCCACATAAAATTACTTTTAAAATAAATGGTCCAACAACACCAACAATAGAATCAACAATATGTCTGAAATAAAAGTAGGGTAAGTCACAGTGTGATTTACTCTTAGGGTAAGGGGCAAGGAAAGGGTTGTGAAAGACTACAGAATATAAAGAATGCAGAAGGACACCTGGGTCACTCAGTCAGTTAAGCAACTGCCTTCATCTCAGGTCAGGATCCCAGGGTCCTGGGATGGAGTCTCACATTAGGCTCCTTGCTCAGCAGGGAGCTTGCTTCTCTCTCTCCCTCTGCCTGCCACTCCCCTGCTTGTGCTCTCCCTATCTTTCTCTGACAAACAAGTAAAATCTTTAAATATGTATATAAATGGTGCAGATGTCACAAATTCAAAACACCTAGGAGAGACAGGCAAGTGAGATAAAAGAATGAACAAGAATGGATTTCACAACAGCAGCATAAACATGAATATAGGAAGAACCAGCATTCTGCTTCAGTGTCAGAAAGCCTACAAGGAAAGATGGATTCTGAGAACCAGAGGCATACGCCTTCTCTAAAGGAAACAACTACTAGTCAGCTCCTAGAGATCATTGTCTTTCTTGCATTCTGACAATTTCTAGATATTTCAGTTCTTCAGATATGTTAACATCATACCTTCATAGTTTAGTTTTATTTTGATTTGGAAAATATATATACCCCTACACATTTCACATTGAGTGAGGGAAAATTGTATCTTTAATATAGATATATCCCAGAGTCAGAGTATGTGGCTGCTGGTAAATACGGAAATAGTTCGGGTTGATCTTGTCTAGCTCTGTATCTGTGTCTGGCACAAGATGGTTTTGGACATAGGGAATAAAATAGTTGCTGAATAAATCTGTAATTACTAAATGGAGTTTGACTATGTTTTTAAAACTGAGGACAAGGGACACATGGGTGGCTCAGTGGGTTAAATCCTCTGCCTTCAGCTCAGGTCATGATCTCAGGGTCCTAGAATCGAGCCCCATATCAGGCTTTCTGTTAGGCGGGGAACCTGCTTCCTCCTTTCTCTCTGCCTGCCTCTTTGCCTACTTGTGATCTCTGTCTGTCAAACAAATAAATAAAATCTTAAATAAATAAATAAAATAAAAAAATAAAACCAAGGACAACTTTTCAAGGTAGGTTGATCAGAAGTTGCATGCTGGCCTTGATGATATATGCAACAGCGTAGACAATTATAAAACGCCACATGTTCGAGGACTTACATGCTCACATGTAAGTCAGAATTTCAGGAGCTTAGTGTTGGCAACATTGTGATGGGTATGAATCTGGAGAGGTGGGACAGAGGAAGACAATGATGGAAAACAGATGTCATGGTCAGGGATTTGCATTTTTATTATGTAGGAATAGAGCATGGGAAGTCATCAAAAGCTTACATAGGAGGAAAACATGGCTCAGCTTGCAATACCACCTTATACCAGTTAGAATGGCCAAAATTATCAGGATAGGAAACAACGCGTGTTGGAGAGGATGTGGAGAAAGGGGAGCCCTCTTACACTGTTGGTGGGAATGCAAGTTGGGCGGCCACTTTGGGAAACAGTGTGGAGATTCCTTAAGAAATTAAAAATAGAGCTTCCCTATGACTCTGCAATTGCACTACTGGGTATTTACCCCTAAGATACAGATGTAGTGAATAGAAGGGCCATCTGTACCCTGACATTCATACCAACAATGGCCACAGTCACCAAACTGTGGAAAGAGCCAAGATGCCCTTCAACAGACGAATGGATAAAGAAGATGTGGTCCATCAATACTATGGAGTATTATGCCTCCATCAGAAAGGATGAATACCCAACTTTTATATCAACACGGATGGGACTGGTGGAGATTACACTGAGTGAAATAAGTCAAGCAGAGAGAGTCAATTATCATATGGTTTCACTTACTTGTGGAGCATAAGGAATAACACGGAGGACATTGGGAGTCAGAGAGGAGAAGTGAGTTGGGGGAAATCGGAGGGGGAGATGAAGCATGAGAGACTGTGGACTCTGAGAAACAAACTGAGGGGAGGGGGGTGGGAGGATGGGTGGGCCTGGTGGTGGATATTAAGGAGGGCATGTATTGCATGGAGTACTGGGTTTGGTGCATAAACAATGAATCTTGGAAATAAAATGAAATTAACAAAAAGAAAAAGAGAGAAAGAAAATGGGATTTTGGTGAAAGTAAGTTCAATGGATGAGAGAGATAAGGAAAATGTTCCTCATCTTGCCTTCTCAAAGTTACTTCCACCAAGGGTTTTTTGGGTCTCTTAAGTACCTAGGATCAGAGATCTAGAAAGAAGTTTGAGGAATAAACCATCAAGCTATTACGCTACTGTGAGATAAGGGCATGTGGCCCATATCCCATGTCCTACTCACTTATTGTGCAAGCAGTTGAAGTTGGTCATATCTGTGTTCAAATGAAATAATGAAAGACAAACTAAAGACCCAGATTCTTAATTTTGACTTAATCTCATTTATTGCAGCATGAATCAAATCAATTCTTCCCACACCTAGGTGACATTGAACTGCACTGTAAATCAAATAGTTTTATGCCAAGGAGAGATAAAAAAAAGAGATAAAAATAGGAAAGGAGCAGCTTGAATTACATCAGGCAGTGTAAGAGCAAGAAAAGGCACTACTAGGAAAGAAGCACAAGTCCATGGAATTTGAATTTTTGTCCTGAATCCTTGGCATGATTATTGACTGGAACAAGGAAGCTACTGGCCTCCCAGCGCAGAGCAAGATCCAGGGCAAGTACTGAACACATGGCTCAGAGGCTGGCATCCAGTGAAGACAGGACGCAGAGGTCTGAGGCTGCTAGGCACCATACTCAATGATTGAGGACCACAGGGCAAACAACCCAAGGGGCGGCATCCATAAGTGAGGAGGCTCAGGGGTCGGCTGCTGCTGGACACATAGCCCAGAGGTCTGTAGGACACAGGGAGGCAGGAACCAGAGATGTAAGAAGTAGCAGGAAGAAAAGTGGTTCCTTGGTAGGGTCTGGACACGTAGTACGTAGTAGGAGGGCAGCAAGACATTTCATAGTTGCTGGGCTCACAGTGGGCTGGCTGGCAGTTAGGTGGTTCACTGCAACTCTCTTGGCAGTTGTCCAGAGGCCGGAGATGGTCTTGACAGTTACCAGGCAAGCAGAGGACATCACCACAGCTCACACCCAGAGAGCAGAGGGCAATGGAGGAGCTGAGAGGAATATGGCAGGGATTTCTGAGGGATCCCAAGCTGTAGTTCGCAGGGCAGTTGTGGCAAGACATAGTGAGGTTTCAAAAGCAGGTTGCAGTTGAATGAGAAGAAGTGAGTATCTCCCCTCATTTGGCTCGATCCCTTATATATCCCTAGAAGGTGGTGATTGTGTATACAGACTCTTCCTCCTTGTGGGAAGCTGCATCAGAACTCTCCATTATAGCCCCGGAAGTGGTGCTCCTATGTCCCATAAACCTGGATGTTCTTTCCATTGATTGAGTATATCTATAAGGAAGTGTGACTGAATTTTAATAGGCTCTCTCCTTCTTAAATTATCCAATGAAAACAGACATGTTTGAAGGTTCATTCACGTAATCCAAGCATAACCATCACTACATAAACATTCTTAGAATTCCTTTCTTGGAATTGCCTTTAGAAGTTGTAGCAAAACTCTTTGCAGGAGGAAAAAAAATATATAGCAAAATTCTTTGAAACAATGACAAACTTCTCTCTTTGAGGGGAAATTCTATTTTTGGAAATTGTCAATGGTAAGAAACTTGAAAGTAAGTATTTGTAAAACAACGTGAAAAAGTCTATAACCTATATGACTTGGGACAGAAAAAGCTTAAAAGCAGTATAATATGAAAAATTTCAATGTGACCAAATTTGTACATTGCTTTATTTTAGAATGTTGGTAGAAAATGACTTCCCACCAAAATTTTTTTATTTTATATTGTTTTTTAGAAGGTTTTAAATTTTTTAAGATTTTATTTATTTATTTGAAAGAGAGAGAGAATCAGAGAGCACAAGAATAGGGAGGGTCAGAGGGAGAAGCAGACTCCCTGCTGAGCAGGGGAACTGACATGGGATTCGATCCTGGGACTCCAGGATCATGACCTGATCTGAAGGCAGTCGCTTAACCAACTAAGCCACCCAGACACCCCCAGATATTTTTATTTTAAACAGCCATACTCATTTTATTCATTTCAATAAACAGAATCATGATGGAAGCTTGGTTTATATTTTAAATATTCTTAATATAAATCAGTAAGATGGGCTCAGGTAAAAATATGGATACTACTGTGAAAAAGCAAATAAACAAAACCCCTCAAAGAAAGTTGAACAGCATGACATTTTCTTAACAGTTAGTATAGATTTACATATTCATGCTTACTTGTATTCCAACCAAAAACCAATGTTCTTGGTTAAAAAAAAAAAAAATAGGAATAATGATTAAGACCTGGAAATGGGTTTGGTTTTTGCTTCTTACATTGGTTCAGATGTCAATTTCCAAAAAATAGCTTCTAAACCACTTTACAGGGGAAATAGCATCAGAATAAATGTACAGTTTTTCTAAGCATTAGTACTTCCAAGGTTACTTGGGATTATATTTTCTGGTAAAAATTGGTTTAAAAATGTTTCATAATGTTTACCCTCTTCCACTGTATTTTTATATCCCAACATATCTAGTGGCTCCAGTGGCTACTTTAATGGGAATTTTAATTACCTTGCTGGATCTACTTTCCAATTCCCTTCAGCCAGAAATTCTATGTAAATCACAACAGTTTCTTCCATTTTAATGTTCAATGGATACACCCACACTTAATAAGTCTCCCTCTGTGCAGGAGGAGTTGTTATCTCTCTAACAGAAGATTGGTTTCTCTATGAGCCAATACAGGACTATTTTACCACCAAGGTTAGAAATATGAAAAGAAAATGATATAGTCTCAGAGGTCCTGTACTAACATGTTGAACTTATCTTAGTATTTTAGGTCAGAGAACATTACCCCTTGATGATTTATACCTGAGGAGTTCGAAGAGTTCCTCCAAACCCAATCTCCACCCCTCCAGCTTTTGTCAGGTGACACTCTCTGTACACACATTGCTAGAGTCTTCTTGTGAAATCCTGGATGCATCAGCTGAATGGCGTTAGTAATAAATATAGCCACCACATTTAACTGAATGCTTATCACATTTATATGTTGATGTTCTTTATGTCTGTTCTTCTCTAAAGTAAGCAAGAGCCCAGCACTCGTATCTAAGTACATCAGTATGTTCGTGTTTATAC
>RCUC01048799.1:0-10672 GCA_003697995.1 Taxidea taxus jeffersonii | reverse complement strand
GAAAAAAGTAATTTTAATGTGGTAGAGGAGGCAAAATTGTAGTTTTCTCTCCTTAAAGGGTTTTCACCCGAGCTTGAGAACTAAGTTGACACAAGACAGGTCAGCAAGAGAAAAGCACACGGACCATTTAATGTAAGGTTTAGATGACTGACACACAGCCCTTGCAAGGATTGAAGACCCAAAGAAGAGGCAAACTTAAATGCTTTTCTACCAGACTGAACAAAGAAGAAATTTTGGAAAAATAACTCAATATACAAGGCTGCTAAAGGAAGATGGGATTTATTTTAACAAGGTCTGTTTGTACAGAATTCTCTCGGCTTCCACTCCCTGTCCTTGGTGACGAGACTGTTACTTTCCCCTGGGCACAGGAAGACGTCGTCCGTGTGGGGTCTTTCCTCCTGCTTCCAGGAGAAGAAGGGGAGGGCAGAGTACCCTTCCTGGGTACTCTATTTCTGGATACTTTCAAGTGCCTTCAGCCAAAGTATATTTGTAAAAATTTTTGTGGAATGTTTTGTGTAATATTTGTGGAAACTGTCTCTTGCCACCCACCTCAATTTATGTTTGAACCTATTTAATGCTGACCAGCAATTTAATTTGCTCTTGACTTGAAGTTCACCCACTTTGTATCCAAGGACTATATGAGGACACCTCTGTCTAATTCCAAGGGCCATTGTCAAGAGCATCTCACCCCCGGCGGGTTCTGACAAGATTTTTGGAATGAGGACAGATGTCCAGGCTGGAGACTCTGCCTTGATCGGACATCTGACCCCAAGTCTGCTGTGGGGCCGGAACCCTGAGAAGATCTCTGTAGGGATCTGGCGGCCAAACCCTGTCAGGATGCAGCCCTCCCAGTGGCCACTGTGGAATATACTGGATACCAGGGCTACTGTCTGCAAGCCCAAAATGGAACTGCTGCCTGGTATGGTCCTTTTGACTACCCGTGGGCACCCTGGATGGCCTGTCCCCATTGGATGTACCTGTGGCTGCCCTGTCAGACTCATCTTGTCTCCATAACTTTCCTGCTTGACACACAGGACTAACTTAAAAATGTGGCCACGTGGGATGTGCAGAGACTCTTAGTTCTCCAGCTGTGTGTGGTTTCTTTCTTTCTTTTTTTTTTTTTTAAGATTTTATTTATTTATTTGACAGACAGAGCTCACAAATAGGCAGAGAGGCAGTTAGAGGGAGAGAGAGGGAGGGAGGGAGGCAGGCTCCCCGCTGAGCAGAGAGCCCGATGTGGGGCTCGATCCCAGGATCCTGAGATCATGACCTGAGCCAAAGGCAGAGGCTTAACCCACTGAGCCACCCAGGCACCCCTGTGTCTAGTTTCTTGAGAAAGCAGACATTCAGAGCTGGGCTCCCTAAGCCAACGTGAACACAACTGTGTGATCTGCAAAACCAGAGCATCCCACACCTTGTTTCTTAACTCTCCTGCATCCTGGGTCTACATGCCGGGTACAAAGAGTGAGAGGTGAGTTGTGAGACAGACTCTTTTACTCTATTATGATTTTTCCTGGCTCTCTTACCTGACATCATGCAGTCAGTAACCCTCTCTGGTGCTAATTTTTCTGGTCCTATTAATGTCTATTTTATGGGATAGCTATGGAGAGTAAGGTAAATTATAGGATGCACTGAATCCCAAACTGGCCATCCAGTGAGCCTCCAAATTTGTTTTCTTCCTTAAAAACCAGCAGTACAAAGGAACTAAGTTCATTTTTAAGGCTAGCATTGACTTGGTTCTTTATTTTCATTTATATTTTATTTATTATTTATGTTTCATAGCTTTACTGAAGCATAATTGATACTCCACCTACTGCACATATTTTAGGTGTGGAATCATCCTCACAATCAAGACAATGAGCATATCTGGCTTTCCCCAGGTTTCCTTGTGTCCGTCTGTATGCCCCCCATATCCTCCCCTGCTCCCCTCGTGTGCCTATCCTGAGGTAGTCACCAATCTGCTTCCTGTCACTTTGCATTAGCTTGTAGGTCCTGTGTTTATAGAAATGCAATTACACAGCAAGCACTCGTTCTCAGGCTCACTTCTTTCACTCAGCATAATTCTTGTGAGATTCATCTATTCTGTTGTGTGTATCCATGATTTTCATTTCTGAATAGGATTTCATTTTATAGATATGCAATATATTTGTGTATTAATCTGTTGATGGACATTTGGCAGGGGGTTACAGGTTTGGCTCTCACAAGTAAAGTACAAACGTTTCTGGATTTAAATGTAAGAATTCAAAACATAAACATTCTAGAAAACCTAGGGGAGAATTAGCGACTTTTAATTTGGCAAATATTTTTTAATTACAAGTAAAAATCAAGTATTATGAAATAAAACATATCAACAAAGTGCTTATCAAAAATAAAACACTTTTGCTCCTCAGATGACACTTAGGAAAATGAAAAGGCAAGCCACTCAATAGAAGCAAATAGGTATGAAATAGATTTTCAAGAGAAAATCCGTATCTAGACTATATAATGAACACTTACAACTCAATAACCAGAAGACAAAATGACTTGGGAAAAAAAAAAAAGATTTGAAAAGACCCTTCACTAAAGATGGTACAGGGATGACTAATTAACACATGAAAAGATGTTCATCACATTTCATCATTATGGAAATACAAGTTGAAACCACAATAAGATGCCTCTACATGCCCACTGGAAAGGCTAAATTCAAGAGTGATCACACCACATGTTCATGAGGATGTGGGCAGCAGGAGCTCTCTGCTGCTGGTGGGCACGCAAAATGGTACAGCTGCCTTGAAAAACGTGTGGCAGCTCCTTAGAAGTTAAACATAAATCCACCATATGATGAGGCCATTCCATTCTTAGGCATTTACCCAAGAGAAGAGAAAGCATATGTCTCCACTGAGACCTGTAGCTCTCAGTTAAAAGGAACTACACTGAGCTCACTCTATACAAACCAACAACTCAAAGAGTGATTCAGACTTCATAAGACAGACCAGTCCCTCAAAGGGTCGTTTAGAATTCTCTAACACGAGAACACGTTGAAGTCCTCTTTATGTTCATCTGTGGTAGAAGTTAAGGGCTATTAGAAATTGTGCTACAAAGGGAAGAAGTGGTGTAGAAGTAGAGGGAAAAAAAACCAGAAAGTGCTGTCTAGCACTAAGAAATACATCAGAGGAAGATGGATGTTAATAAACACACCAACCAACAAAGTAATTTTGAGACATGTATACTAAGCACGTAGTGTTATTCCATTCAGTCATCCTAAAGTCTCCAAGGGTAATTTGACCGTACAGCTCAACAGGGAAATACACTCTGGCAGGGCAGGACTGACTTCAAAATGAGGTCTGGGCTGTAGGTCTAGGTGTGCGACCTTGGGCAAGTCACAGGCGTCCCCAGCATTCAGGCTGATAACGAGCCCGACAGCGTCTTCTAGCTCCATGATACTGCTTTGCTACTGAACTAGTGCTCTCCTTTGTAAAACCTGCCATTCTGGATGTCATGTTTCTAAGGAGAGAAATCTTAACTATTTTGTCATTGGTGAGGACGGCCGGAATTGCCACTGACGCATGGAAAGGCCATTTCCAAAGATGAACTTTTTAAAGGCCATCTTCAATACATCAGTGCTTAGGTAGCAGTCCTACCTGATGCATAGAAGTAGACTCTGATTTGGTCTCTGCCTTAAGATCTTTGGATGAGGTGTGTTAATTCAAGGTAACAATGGGGATAATGTATAAAACATACAAACGCAGCAGATCCCTTCAGTTGTTTTCGGTCATTCATGCGCTATATTAAGCCGTGTGATTCACACCCCAATTGGCAGCTCTTAAGTACACTGTTCCAGAAATATGAAATCTTTGTCTAATAATTCCCCCCATATGTTTCTGGCAAATAAATAATTGAGGCTTAAGAGAAATGGTATCTCTGCTCTCATTTCAAAAGAACAAAGACACACAGTATCCATTTCTACTCTTAAAAAATGATTCACATCATAGATCACTTAGTTTGAAGGAAGCCATTATTAATATTTCCTCTTCATCTTACGGTGCTCATAAAGTAGTTCAGACGATTTCCACACATCTGCAGCTTAGATGGGCCACGTCCTCTAACGATGTAATACTCAGGTTCTCATGCATTCAAAATTCTCCGAAGGACTGCCAGGCAACTGTTGGGCCTAAATCGTCTGGCTAATCAGCGGATGGCATCAGCCCAAGTCAAAGGAAAGAGAAGGGAAAATGTGCCTTTGCTGTTGAATAGCAAGCAGCACTTGAATGGGGCACGGCCATCCCCTCCGCCATTTTGTCAGACACTCACTTGGGCAATTGGGAATTTAGGCAAACTACCGGAAGCATAGTTTCTTCTTCCTTAACGGGAGCTACGGCGGGACAGTGGGCACAGTGTGTGAGGGACAAGCTGTGAGGCAGGTGGCACTCCTACCTTCCCTCCCTGTCACACCTTCTCCACCCTCCCGAGAGCAGTGGCCTAGACACCAGCAAGCCTCTTTGACAGAGAAACAGTACAACCAAATTAAGCCCAAAGAAGGACTGATCTGAGTTTCAGTTCTCCTGATATAAAAAGAGGAAAATAAAGACGCATTAAACACTTGGGCACGTGTTGAGGAGAAGTTTCTTCACGTAGAAGGAATATCTGCTTTAGTGACTCTGGAGAGCCCAACCTGGCAAGCCTGGTTTCTTCCTAAGAGGGGCTCACCTGCGTATCTCCCCCAGGCACTTCCACCAGCACTGCCTGTCAGCACGCAGCAGTTCCCATTTGGCAGTAATAATCTTTCCATGTTTGACAAGATTTAAGTAATTTCAAATTGTTTTCAAGGCTCACTTTCAATTTGTGTTTTAAACTGCAGTATACGAAGCATGTAAAACACTTGTTTCAAAGAGAACATGATGCTTGCACTTAGTATTTACCCAATATGAAATAAATCATGTCAGAATTAATAAGGTCTAATTCTATTAATGTCAGAAAAGATTAACGTAGGTTCTCTCTTCTAAGCAGACTTGCCCGATTCTCTTTGAATTATTCTTGACAGTGTTAAAATTAGACTAAGCCTACAAATAAAATAGGCCAGCAAATAAATTGAAGTAATAAATTAAGACACTCTGTAAATAAAGGTATCTGTCCTCAAAGGCACAGGGTTTGATCGAAAACCCTTCGTAGGTTTGTCATCGACGACTTACTTCCTAGTCTCTCTCCTGATGCTTCTGGCTGTCTCTGAATTGGGTTTGCTTTCTTTGTGTGTTTTCTTATAAGATGAAATTTTCATACGTGGGATAAAAAAGTTGATGATAATTAGAAGAGCCCACACCAAAGCAAATGAGCGTGATTTAGTAGCATGACGAAAGGGGTTTCGCTGGTCAGGTGGCTTCAGCTGATCGGAGGTAGCTAAAACGTGCACGTGACCTCACGAGTGTGTGTGGTTATAGAGAACACGCACAGGGAGTTTGCCTGGGCTCATCCCTTTCGCTTCCCAAGTTTGCTTTCTCCTACCAATCAGTGTTCACAGAGAGGTGTTCTTGTAAGAAGAGGGAAAAAGAAGAGGTCCTTGACTTAATCTTTCACTGAGCTTTTTCTATCCAGCTTTGTAAAAGCATTGCTTTCAAGCACACACACAAAAAAGTTATTGCTTAAAAATATGGCAAAACACTTTCAGTGTGAGTTCTAGCAAATTGCCAAGGCTCACTGTTGTCTTGGGGGGAATCTGGAACTTGAAATTGGTGGCACGTGTGAGGGAAGGGCAGTCTCATCTCTGCAGAGTACAGACTGCAGAGACCAATCATTTATGGAGTGAGTGTTCCTACTGAAAATACATTAAAGTTGAATGTAAGCATGAGAAACAATTAGACAAATCCAGAATATGGAACAGTTAAGGGAAAGTAGGCTGAACTTTGAATTATGTCAACAATCTGAAATCAGGTACTTCTAAAGCAAAGCCTTATACCACTTGTGAAAGGCAGAAATCATTTCTCCTAACCACGGAGCAAAAGTCTTTCATTTCAGACACGTAAGGCCAGTGTAAGTGACATGCCCATCCCTGTACCCCTGAGAGGTGACAAGGGATTGCCAGCATTCCCACGACTCTTTGGTGTAGGCTCTTGTAATTGGATTTGGAAGAAGTCCTAGCAGATTTCAGGAGGCTGCTCTGATTTGCTTGGCCTATTCAGAGACCAACCCCAAACTGAGGGTAGAGTTGTTTCCTTATCACATATGTTCTATTGTTCTATGCAGGAAAAGTAACAACATGTCCAAGGCATACACAGACTTTGTCCAGATTTTGGGCTCAAACACAGCAGAACAGTAAATTTAGTCCCCTTTCTCCTGAAACTCAAGAAGGACTACAAGCGTGGAGATCTGTATAAAATTTAGACTCCCAACTGCAGAGACCTAATTTTGTTTAAACATGGCTCAACATAAACCAACTCTCCTCTAGAGATAACTGACAAATAGTAACTACTTGGAAACCGCTAATTAGCACTGTTTGGAATACCACCTTCCTATATTTTATAGGTACTCCTGCCTGAGATATTGCTAATATGGTTGGAAAATGTCTCTCACTGTCAGTGCCATGCTTCACCAAGAAAGATGCCCTCCCGCCCCAGTCCAATCATGGGTGACTGAGAGCAAGATCCAGATGTGTTTTTAATTCCTAGACCCAATCTAACCATTTGGAAACATCTCATTTACATTCTGGTATCCAGCTTTTTAAAAGTTCTACTCCCTTGAATCACTTTCTATTTTATTCTGTTATTTTTAGAGTCCTAGAATTGTAGCTTCAGAGGTCATCTTAGTGACCATTACCAATCAGGACGGGGACAACACACAGGTCAAACTAGTTACATACCATCCCACAGACCCAGGTGGTGGAAGGCAGCTCTCTCCTTGAGTAGGGATGGGGGTACTTCTGAGAACAAGGATTTACTCTGCTTTGTGCTAGATGGTGTTCGGCCAGGGAGCTTACAAGTTAATAGACACCTCACTGGTAAGTTCAACCTGGTCACAATGTTCTCTCGAGTTACCCCCTCTTCCTAATAATTGCTTTTTCTCTACTTTCTCTTCATGCCACATGGAGCTCTAGAGGTTAATTGATTTGCCTGTATTTCTTAAGTCATGGAGACATTTCATCACTTGGGCATTTCCTAGAATTTGAAATATACATTTCTGTATTTTCTTACTGTGCTGCTCTACAGTCCTTCCTTTTGTATAGGTAAATGAATATATGAATAAGAGTCTGATTAAACAAACAAAATGTAAAAAAAATAGTTTTCTTTAGAAAAAATGTATTTCCGTCCTCGTAAGATTTCATGCTAGGGCCTCAGCTCAGGACTCACCTGTGTGCAAGCCAGCCTTCTGACTGGAGGGTTCTTGGCTGTGGAAGTCATGTCACTTGAGGACCAGTCTTTCTTGCCCCTCTTGGTTGAGTACGTGATGCGGTATCATTCACATTTCTAAAGCCTCCTTATTTCTGTATAGCCTGAAAATCATTTTCTCTAGACATCATCCTCAAAATTTATATAGTAAAGCTGCATGGTCCAAGAAAACAGATTGGAGGCCTGATCTCACCTGTGTGTTGTCACATATAAGAAGACCTAGCCTAATTTGTTATGTATGCTAAGATGACCTTGTGATCTAAAATCTTATGATTCAAAAATAACAAAAGAAAGTAAGAGTGACTCGAAAGAGTAGAACTTTAACAAAATTGAATAACAGTCTAATAAATTACGTGTTTCTAATAGGTTAGATAGAACCTAGAAATTAAAAACACATTGGAAACAAAATAATATTAAAAACTAAAGTGAAACTAGGAAAGAAGAAAATCACATTTTTCTTTAAAAAAAAAAAGGAATATCTCAATTTAAGTGAGTCAAATACATGATCAGACAATACCCATGAAAGAATCTGCAGATGATTAGCAAATGAATATAAAGTTTTAAATTACACGAACCTAGGATGGCAGCTAGGAATGTTGTGGTTAGGATGTTGAAATCAGAAATGATAGGTTTGTTGCCAGCACACACAAGTTGAATAGCTTTTTTAAAAAAATCCATGGTATCGGGGCACCTGGGTGGCTCAGGGGGTTAAAGCCTCTGCCTTCAGCTCAGGTCATGATCCCAGGGCCCTGGGATCAAGCCCTGGGTGGCTCAGTGGGTTAAAGCCTCTGCCTTCAGCTCAGGTCATGATCCCAGGGTCCTGGGATCGAGCCCCGTATCGGGCTCTCTGCTCAGCAGGGAGCCTGCTTCCCCCTCTCTCTCTGCCTGCCTCTCTGCCTACTTGTGATCTCTGTCTGTCAAATAAATTTTAGAAAAAATAAATCCATGGTATTCACTTCACAATATAATATAAAGTTAAAATAAAATGTCCGTTAATTCGAAGCATTTTGTTAGAGAAGAAACCTTGATCTCTGTCATGTCACTTTGGGTAATTTTATCTCTGATTAGCCTAGAAGAAAATATACATACTAAGCGGGCCTTATTTTTAATTTAGAAGAGAAGCTTATTTTTCTTTGTTCTGATACAGGAAGCAAATCAACACTATCAAGCCTTAAAATATTATTTGAGATTCAGTACTAGGATCAAATACACTGACAGAAATAAATCATAGAAGTGGCCCATTTTCTTTTATTGGCAAATTATACATTCCCTATAAATTCTCAAAAGACAAGTAAATACCAGTTTGTAATAGTTCATAGCTACAACATGGAAAACTGGTCATAAAAGACCACGAAGCTGAGCTATCTAGCGTTTCCACGGGAACGTGGAGCCGTAGGATGAACGATGGGAACAAAATCAGTTCTGGAAAAGGCTTCCTAACCTGATTGTCTGCATAAACGTAAAACGTCGACTTCTGTGTACCCGTGGATGGCCACGCAGTGGACGGCCAAGCGTTTCCCTCCCGACATGACACAAATTACAAAATAAGAAAGTCGTTTCAATCTTTATGGGAAAGATTCAATTTTATTTTTAACCTGCTCAATCCTTTCACCGATGTTCAATAACAATTTATCCTTTAAATGGTACTTAATTTAGCCTTAATTTATTGTCTGGCAAATACCTCCGGGCAAAATTGAATTCAATGAGAACCCATTTTGCCTTCTTAAACTTCATCCTCTCAAAGATGTTACAGCACACATCATTGTAGCATTTTCAACCTTATTTTTGGTTTAATTTATCTGATGAAGACTACCAGAAAATCAAACAAAAATTTAGCATCATTTGTTTCAAAACCACGTCAGGCTTCTGGCTGAAGGCAGAAGGATGCAGCGATCATGTGAACAATTACCAAATAGAGCAATTAGATACGCACGCATTTAAAGACGCTGGGAAGCATCCAAAAGCAAAGAGGAGCAGGGGGAGAGCTGAACCTTGAACAATAAAACTGGAAGAAGGACAGAAAGGTGTGACTTTCCGGTTGCAAGCGCTGTGTTCAGCCTCTGCAGAATGATGGTGGTGGGAGAGACCCCAGCCCCCCTCACGAAAGGGCCAGGCAGTAGCATTCAGGGCTGGGAGTGAAGCTGGAAAAAAGTAAGGGGGAAATCAGGGCATCATGAGAACCACAGGAGTAAAAGAATCTCTAATTAGTTAATGAGCCCCGAGGATGACGATCCACTAAATAAAAACAGGAGAGCAAGAACAAGGGAAAATCAAGACATATGGAAGATGTCATGGGAGCTGAGAATAAGAGAAGAAAACTGATGGTTCACTACAAGAGTGGGGTGGCAAAATCAGGACAATTTCTCTGAATCAGTATAAAAACAAAAGAAGAGAAATCGTTTTAAAATATAGGTCCATAATAAAATAGGAGCATTAAGCAGTTATGTCCAAAGCCCTGCTTGTATGTTCCTCTGTGTGTGTGTACACATGGGTGTGTGTGTGTGTGTGTGTGTGTGTGTATAGTGATGGAGACAAAGGTATTAAGAAAATATACAGGAAAAATTGCTGAGTGGAAAAATTACAAACTGCCCCATTGAAACTGTGTCCTGCACCCAGTGAAATGAACACAGTGATCTAAACAAAGGCATGTTTTTGTAGAATCTGAAAACACTACGGATGAAAAGATTCTCAGAGATGATAGAAAAGTGCATTTTCCTACAGAGACACAGAATTCAAAACAAACTCATATTTTCCGAAGTCAATGTACAATGGGAGGGAAATTAAAACTGATTCCTCTCCTGTCTGAAAAATACTGGTGGCCAGTGCCACATTGCCCTTCACGTTGGGAAAGGAAATTATTTTCATCCTCGAAGTTTATGTTCATCTGATCTGTCAAGTGAGAAGAGAATCAAGACATCTTCAGACATGCAGTGACTCAAGATCCTGATGCCTTCTGCACCCTTTTTTCAGATCTGGTTTCATTTTCACTCCAAATATTTCCCTTTTAACCCTTTCACTGATGTTGTCTCTTCTTTTTGAAACAGATTGTCATTTCACTGTCCTGTCCCAAACCTTTTCAAGGCTTCTCACTGCACTTAAGATAGAATCACAACAGTTAATGTAGCTAATGGTGTTCTGGCAATGTGGCTGGAACTGAGCCTTCTTGTTTTTTTGTTTTATTTTTTTAAAGATATATTTACTTATTTATTTGAGAAAGAGAGAAAGAAAATGTAAGTGAGGGGAGAGAAGGGAAAGAGGAAGAGGGAGAGAAACAGACTCCCCACTGAACACAGATCCCGATGTGGGGCTTGATCCCA
>RCUC01048772.1:0-11771 GCA_003697995.1 Taxidea taxus jeffersonii | reverse complement strand
TTTTTTTTAAAAAGTTAGGTTATCTCCTACCTCCTGTTTTAATGGCACCACGCAGTGAGAGTTGCTTTTTGTACTAACATATGCTACTGTCTGATTTTAGAGAATACTTGCCCTTCATCTTTGTGCTTGGATTCTTTGAAAGGTGGTGATCGTGCTACATAAGGTAATGTTAGGTTAACCAGAACCTCTTAACCATTCCGGATAAATGGCAGATTCCATATTTATAATTTTAGGTCATCATCAGGAATTCAGCTTGAGGGACACCTGGGTGGCTCAGTCGGTCAAGCGTCTGCCTTCAGCTCAGGTCATGACCCCAGGGTCCTGGGATCCAGCCTAGTGGTCAGACTCCTTGCTCAGCGGGGAGCCTGTTTCTCCCTCTGCCTGCTGTTCCCCCTGCTTGTGCTTTCTCTCTCTCCCCCTATTTCTCTGTGACAAATAAGTAAAACCTTTAAAAAAAAAAAAAAGAATTCAGCTTGAGATGAAAATAATCAATAAAATTTAGGTCTATAAGAAGCTGACGTTTAGGTTAACTATTATTGTTACTTGCAAATAATAGGCTGGATTATAATGGTAAATAATACAATAGCCGAAAGAGTGATAGTCTTATCGATAATAAGTTTGTTCAAAAGCAACATCTTTTCTGGAAGACATATCATGTTATCCCTACACAAGTAGAAGTATATACTTTTTAGACCAGCCCCAGAGAGGAACTAAAATCCTCCAGGAACTGGAAACAAATTCCAGTTGTGCTGCTATCTGATCCCAATAGTGGGTCTACCTCCTTGGGTTTCATTTTTCTCAGCTGTGGAATGGAAGTGGCAATTGCAATCTAAAGGTAAATAATATACAAAGAAGTGTGTGTGATGCCTCGGCAGAATGAGCCATAATTAGCTGAGGAAGACTCAAAGAATCAGGGGTCCACACAGGTACATGAAGATGCTCTGTCGTCTCCATGCCTTTGGCATCCCCCTTATGTTCTGATGACAGGAACAACACAGGGTGAGCCCTAGGTAAATATTCTCTTCTTTTGCTTTAACGCAAGGATGATCGAGGGCTGTATGGGTTAAGGACATCTATAACACTTGTCAAGGAAATTACAACTCATAACAATAGAAAGAATAATGATAGTAGAAAATCATGTGGAAAACACAGTAATAATTGGTTCAGAGAAGTATAATTGACAAAAGCTAAAATTGGTCACTGAAAGTACAATGAAAACCAAGAGTTTTACTGCCTCAGGGTAGGTCCCCACAATACCTATGAAGGGGAAGATAGTAACTTCACAGTGAAGGAATTGGACAGACACCACCTTAACCAGGTGATAAAAGTTAACATTACTTGCAGTGGGACAGATCTGCACCATGTGCTTCCCCATAGAGATGCTCTGGGAAGGACACACAGCAGCTTGGTGGTATGGAAAATCCATGAGGAAATACAAGACAACCCCAGCTGAGGGTCATTCTATAAAATAATTGGCCTGTACATTTCAAAATTATCAAGGTGTGAAAGACAGAGAAAGACTGAGGAAGTGTTCTAGATTAATGGAGACCAAGGCGACATGACAGCTCATACAGCCTGTGATTCCTCATTGGATCTGGAGCTAGAAAGAGGACACGGTGCAACAGTGGGTGAAATCTGAATCAGGTCTGCCGATTTGACCAGAGTATTGTATCAGAAGTACTTTTCCAGCTTTGATCATTGTACTGTGGTTAGGTAAAATGTTAACTTTGGGGGAATCTGGATGAAAAGTGTCTAGAAATCCTTGATAGTCATTTTTCATTTTTTAAATTTTGGAGATACATCTGGAGAAAAAAAAAACCTCTCCTACATCGTCAACTAGATAGAAAATTCTTAAAATTATTTTTATGAAGTGATACTCAGGAATAAACAGAAATCTGACTTACTTAATGTAACATGTCAGGATATCTCTAAAGGCCCCTTCTTAAGAGTAATGAGAGATGGAGAAGATAATATGAGAAGTGGTTTTCATTTCCCTTTGCCAAACATAGAATCATAGACTTTCAGTGCTGGAAGGAGCCTTAAAGATAATATTGATAAGGAAGAAGCCAGCCACAGACTTAACATCCAACAACAGGGCATAAATTATTATGCTTCATGCACAGGCCAGACTTAAGCAACCATTCAAATTATCTTTATAAGAAACCGTGTAGCAAAATAGGAACATGCTTAGACTTTAATTTTATTCCTCTAAAAATCAGGATGCAAATCAAACATTTATTTACTCTATCCAACTACCTTTAATATACTTACTTGAAGAAAAACAAAGGAAATACATGATGAATTTGGTTAAGATAGTAGCTGGCTGGCTCAGTTAGTAAAACACATGACAGTCAATCTTGGGGTCCTGAGTTTGAGCCTAACATTGAACATAGAGATTACTTTTAAAAAAGGATAGTGGAATTGTGGGGAAATATTTTTTCCCTATTTTACAAATTCCCTATTATATTTTAAATTTCAAATGTTTTTACAGAGGAAAAAGTGAAAGTTCTCTTAATTCTGAGCCCAAACTTATCCTTATCTTAAATCTGCTTCCATACAACTGCCTTGCCTACCCCTCTCAGCCATGGGTACTAGGGACCTCTCACATGATCACATGGTGGAACCAGCCTTCTTGGGTTCTTACCACCTTGTATTTGATGTAAGATTTTTTATGTATGGGAGATGAGTTTGAGAAAGCCCATGAGAACAGTTTAACTTCACAGAGTTGGCCCAAAATTCACTAGACAATGTCTCCATTTCCCTTTTTATTTTCATTCCTTGTCTGGGGCTGTAGTACCACTCCCCTGCTTGGCTGTTACCCTAATATACTGGCTGATTCTCACCAGTGCCCCCACTCTCCTGGGCGCTGAACTCTTATTTTTACTGAATGAGTTTGCTCTGGCTACTGTAACAAAACAACACAGATGGGGCACCTGGGTGGCTCAGTGGGTTGGGCCTCTGCCTTCGGCTCGGGTCGTGATCCCAGGGTCCTGGGATCGAGCCCCGTGTTAGGCTCTGCTCATCGGGGAGCCAGCTTCCCCTTCTCTGCCTGCCTCTCTGCCTACTTGTGATCTCTGTCTGTCAAATAAATAAATAAAATCTTAAAAACCAAAAACAAAAACAACACAGACAGTAGCTACAGGGGGTTATTAACCTGAAGAGGGCTACCCCATGGGCAAGTCAAGTGTATCACCTATCAGAAAGGATCTGTTCGCCTTATCAGATGAGTTTCAACACTACATATGTCAAGGCAAAAAAAGAGAAGTACTATTTGATTATCTATAGTCCTATTGTACATTTTTTAAGTGGTTGTAAATAGTACTTTTGTACATGTTTAAATAATTATTAAAAATTTCAGTTTTTTGGGACACCTGGGTGGCTCAGTTGTTTAAGCGGCTGCCTTCGGCTCAGGTCATGATCCCAGCGTCCTGGGATCGAGTCCCACATCAGGCTCCTTGCTCAGCAGGGAGCCTGCTTCTCTCTCTGCCTGCCACTCTGTCTGCCTGTGCTCACTCCTATGCTCTCTCTCTATCTGACAAATAAATAAATAAAATCTTTAAAAAAAAAATTTTCAGTTTTTTTGTTACTCGCTTATACAACATTTTTTTTTTCCTTAAGAGAAATTATTGAGAGTTTCAAGAGGTCATTTTTAAAAAGCTTTTGTTGGGGGGCGCCTGGGTGGCACAGTTCATTAAACGTCCAACTCTTGGTTTCGGCTCAGGTTGTGATCTCAGGGTCTTGAGATGAAGCCCCACGTCAGGCTCCCTGCTCAGTGCAGAGTCTGCTTGACATTCTCCTTCTCCCTCTGCCCTCACCGTGCTCTCTCTCTCTCCCTCTCACTAAAATAAATAAATAAATCTTTTTAAAAAAGGATAAAAGGTTTTGTGAGGAAGCATGTGTAGCTATTTCAAACATAAAAACAGATATGAAAATGGTATGTTTGTGAAATCAGGGTCCAGTCTCCCATTTAAATTTGAAAAAATTTTATCTGGATGTTTTATACAAATGTGCTTTCTGGCCAAAGGGCATATAGTAATGTTCTGATCCTCTTCTCAATACTCATCTGTATGCTCTTCAGTGGGCTTCTACCCAGTTCCTCTACAATGCACACAAATCCCCTCCCCCACTTGGTAGGCACGCTTCTTTTGAGGAGGGCATAGTTCAATCTCATCACTAGGTGTAAGTCTTGAGTCCCAGCCACAAGGTTTTAATGAGAGCATCATGTTTACACCTGGTGTTACAATCCTGAGTTGACTCTGCTTATTACCTATGCCCTGTGTGTTTGTACACAGACACCTAAGGCACCAACTATAACTCCTTATAGTTATATACAATTGGGCCTCCTTCCCAATTGTTTTTTCATGTGAATCACCAAACACCTCCCGCTCCCTTACTCTTTCTATGTCATGCCTACTGCTCTTTGGAGTAACTGGATTCATAGGTTTACCTGGGCGCTTTACTCCCTTCCCTTATTTACTCTCTTTTCAAACTCCATGGATAAATTCTTATTTATCCAGTAAACTCCTGGGGTAAGTATTATTTCCCAATTTTGTGAAAGGCCCTCCATCCCAAATTAGAAGTGCATAATATCTATAGCATAATTATCCAGAATCAAGATGTACAAATCAAGATACCGTAAAACAAAGCCATCTTCATGGCCTGTGTCACTCATGTCTCAGACTTTCTCCCTTTCAAACTCACAAATGTCAGCAAGATACAAAGGAAATGATGATCTGGGCTCTCCAGTCACTCATTTCCATGGCTGGGGGGCGGGGTGTTGGGGTGGGGGGGCAGAAAGGTCATTTTCAAAGTCCTGGGTATTCTGTTCCAGCAACCAGTCTCTTCCATTCATTTCGGCCAGTCCAGTATCTTGGCAGTTCTCCTTTCCTAAATGCCATTTGGATCTGCCCCTTTTCCATCTCTACTGCATTAACTTAATTGAAGCTCTCATTATATTCTGTTTGAAGCATTGCGGTGATCTCTTTTACGGGTTAGTCTCCACGCTGCCATCAGAATTCTTGTTCAATGTTGGGACACCTGAGTGGCTCAGTCAACTAAGCCTTGGTCTCTTGATTTTGGCTTAGGCCATGATCTCAGAGTGGTGCAATCAAGCCCCCTGAGGGGCTCTGTGCTCAGTGGGGAGTCTGCTTGGGATTCTCTCTCCCTCTCTTTCTGACCCTTCCTACCTTCCCCTCTTTCAAATAAACAAATAAATAAAATATTTTTAAAAAAATTTTTTAAAAAAGGAATTATTGCTGGATGCTTCTCAAAAATGTCCGTAGCTCTCCTTACTACACAGCGAAATTCATTGCCTTTGACAATATGGCCCCAACTTTCTGTTCTGGCCTTATCCTATTCTTGGTGCCGGTAATCTTGTGCAAGTCCCTGAATGCACATGTACATCCCTGCTTTGGGGTCTTTTCCCATTCTTTAATTGTTTAGCTATCAACCCACTTATCAAAGCTCATCCAGAGACATTTCTCTGGTTCTCCTGTTTCCCCACACCCCGACGAGGCTGATCTGTCCTTCTGCCAGTTTCTCTTTGAGCTCCCTGGCTCTATTTCTGTTGCCTGGCCGACAAGGATTATATCAGTTTTTCCTCCATTCCTTGACACAGAGCCTGGCACATATAAGTGCTTGAGTTCTTTTTTTTTTTTTTTTAAGATTTTATTTATTCATTTGACAGACAGAGATCACAAGTAGGCAGAGAAGCAGGCAGAGAAAGAGAAGGAAGCAGCCTCCCTGCTGAGCAGAGAGCCCGATGCGAGGCTCGATCCCAGGACCCTGGGATCGTGACCTGAGCCAAAGGCAGAGGCTTTAACCCACTGAGCCACCCAGGCGCCCCAGCGCTTGAGTTCTTAAATGTCCAAGAATTTGTAACCTGGTCAGTCTCACATTGGTTGCTTGAAATTAGCCGTAGTGGAAGTATTTACACCATGGAGAACACTATCATAGGAATTTTTTTTCTGAGACAGAACCGCTTCTTAAACATTGGCCAGCACACCACTGACTACCCAAGTGAGACGTGGGTACAGTAAAAATCAGTGGTCCCCCTTGACAGTCCCCACATGCAACCCCGATCTCCTTCCTGGGACTTGGCATGCTAGCATCTGCCAGGCTGCCATTTATATGTTTTGTGTTGTAATACTTGCTGAGTTGAAGCCTGCCCATTTGTTGTCACCTCAAGCTGCTCCTGCCATCATTAGTGTGACTCCTCTGACTTCCTTCAGCCCCAGCTGCGGCATTCCTAACTCTTGTGTGCCTTGTGTTAGTAAGATTTTAAATTGTTTGGAGAGAGCTATATTGCCTGTATTTTCTACTGAGCAGCCCCTCATTAAGATGAGTAAGTTCTAGGAGCACTTGGGGGCTCAGTTGGTTATGCGACTGCCTTTGGCTCAAGTCATGATCTTGGAGTCCTGGGTTCAAGTCCTGCATCAGGCTCCCAGCTCCACAGGGAGTCTGCTTCTCCCTCTGACCTTCTCCCCTCTCATGCTCTCTCTCTCTTTTTCTCTCTCTCTCTCAAATAAATAAATAAACAAATAAGATAAGTGAGTTCTAGAGGCACCTGGGTTGCTTCATCGATTAGGCATCTGACCCTTGATTTCGGTTCACGTCACGATCCCTGGGTGGTAAGATCAAGCCCCAAGTTGGGCTCTGCACTGAGCAGCAAGTCTGCTTGAGAGTCTGCTCTCACCCTCTGCCCCTGCCCCTGCCCCCTCTCTGTAGGAAAAAAGACAAATAAGTTCCGGGGGTCAAATGTGCCTCATGGGGACTGTTGTTCATAACACTGTGCTATATACCTGGAAGTCGCTAAGAGAGTATCTTAAATGTTGTCACCACACACGCACACACACAGATGGTAGTCATGTGAGGTGATAGTGTTCACCAACCTTATTGTAGTCATCATTTTGCAATATACATATGTGTATCAAATCATCATGCTGTACCCCTTAAATTTATGGAAGGTTATATGTCAATCACATCTCAATAAAGGTAGAAAAAATCAATATCAGTTTAAAAGAACTAGCCCTTAAAAGTATCAACTGTTTTATTTCTTTTTTGTTATTGTTAATATTTTATTTATTTATTTGACAGACAGACATCATAAGTAGGCAAAGAAGCAGGCAGAGAGAGAGGAGGAAGCAGGCTCCCCGCTGAGCAGAGAGCCCGATGCAGGACTTGATCCCAGGACCCTGAGATCATGACCTGAGCAGAAGGCAGAGGCTTTAACCCACCGAGCTGCCCAAAAGCCCCTCAAATGTTTTATTTCTTGATCCAAAACCCACCAGTGCTGTCTGAATGTGCCATTAGATATGAAAGTGTGCAAGTAATAATTAGGATGACTGGAGTTTTTCTTTTTTTTTTAATATTTTATTTATTTATTTGACAGAGAGAGAGAGCACAAGTAGGCATAGCAGCAGGCAGAGGGAGAGGGAGAAGCAGGCTCTCCACTGAGTAGGGAGCCTGACGATGGGCTCGATCACAGGACCCTGGTGTCATGACCTGAGCCAAAAGCAGACGCTTAACCCACTGAGCCACCCAGACGTCCCTTCTTTGTTTTTTATATAAAGGGTAGCTTTGATTTTCTCAGGAGATGGCAGTGCCACAGTCAGGGGATAACAGACAAGAGAACCATGCTATGTTTTTTTCTGTTAGCATGTCCTTAGGTAAGTAAGGCTTCCATTTCTTCCTGCTTCCCTCTGACAGCCTGGAGCCGCAAGGTATAAGAGAACGTTCGGGGCACCTGGGTGGCTCAAGGGGTTAAGCCTCTGCCATTAGCTCAGGTCATGATCTCAGGGTCCTGGGATGGAGCCCTGCATCAGGCTCTCTGCTCAGCAGGGAGCCTGCTCCCCCCCCCCACACCCCGCCGCCTGCATCTCTGCCTACTTGTTATCTCTCTCTCTCTCTCTCTCTCTCAATCTGTTAAATAAATAAATAAATAAAATCTTTTTTTAAAAAAAGAGAGAGAGAGAACGTTTGTGCTCTCAGAAAATAGAGATTCTGGGGCACCTGGGAGGCTCAGTCAGTTAAGTGCTTTGGCTCAGGGTCCTGGGATGAAAAAGAAGAAGTAGTATCTAAGGAGTCTGATGCAGCTGAATTTCTTTATGACCTCCCTTCCCTCCACCAGCAACAGAAAGAATAGGGGTTCTTCCAGCAACCCCTACCCCACTTTCTGCCACAGTCCCCGTTATAGTGAGACCACCCCACCATCCTATCTGAAAGACACTAAGAAAAAGGCTGTAGTATCTTTAAGCAAATTAAGCAAGCAAGGCAAGGCCTTTTCATGATAACAGAATACAATCCGTATCCGCAGCAAGATGATAGGGGTCATAGTTCATTGTCCTGATGAGTTGATTTCTCAAGTGTTGAATAAAAAAGTTAAAGCAAACGTTAAAGCACATGGAAGGACTTAGTCCTCTTAATTGCTATATGACAAAGGCAATTAAATCTTCCCGGGAGATGAGATGTTGCAGATATGGCTTCCCTGTACCTGCATTCGCTTCAGAACCATACAGAGAAAGTAGGAGATGGTGGTTCTCCATAGAAGGAGAAATGAGTCCTCCGTCCTTCTAAAAGTCCTCCTGACATTTCAAGTGTGTTCCTTTACTTCTTTTTAAGTAAGTTAAGAGGGTTCATTCCCTGTCATTTAAAACTTAGTTGTAACAACTTAGGGTAATTTTACTACAAGGCTCCCTTCTGACAGATTCCAGGATTATTGCTAGAGGACAGAGGCCTCAAGAGCTCAGGAAGGCCAGGGGCCCCCCAACATGTGCATTCCCAATACCAAGGCTGATACAGCAACCAAGCCACCTCCTGGAACCTCAACGCCCTTAAGTCACCGATGCGCTCTTCCCGTAGGATCCCTGACAGCTCGCAGCCCTGGACCCACTTTTATTTTTCTTTCCCAAATGAGCCTAGGCAATCACCTTAGTAATTAAAAAAAACACTTTTAGGGACGCTTGGGTGGCTCAGTTGGTTAAGCGGCTGCCTTCGGCTCAGGTCATGATCCCAGCCTCCTGGGATCGAGTCCCACATCGGGCTCCTTGCTCAGCAGGGAGCCTGCTTCTCCCTCTGCCTCTGCCTGCCATTCTGTCTGCCTGTGCTCGCTCCCGCTCTCTCTCTGATAACTAAATAAAAAATCTTAAAAAAAAAAAAAACCCACACACTTTTAGCTTAAAGCTTTAATGTGGCCAGCTTCAGGATCTTCCAGAACCAGATGGACACCCTAGATGCCTCTTGCACTGCCCCTCTGAGCCCCAGCCCCAGGGCTTCTCTCTCTGCTCAGATTCTGCAGAAGAGGTGAATGATAGGGTGGTGTTCATTGCACTGTTCTTTCAACGTTTATGTAACCTCAAAAGTGTTCAAGAAAAAAAGCTAAGGAAGAAGGTGAATTGAAAAGAAGTCACTAGGGGCGCCTGGGTGGCTCAGTGGGTTTAGCTGAGGTTATGATCTTTAGCTCAGGTCTTGATCTCAGGGTCCTGGGATGGAGCCCCTGGCCAGGCTCTCTGCTCAGCAGGGAGCCTGCTTCCCCCCTTCTATCTGCCTGCCTCTCTGCCTACTTGTGATCTATGTCTGTTGAATAAATAAAGAAAATCTTTAAAAAAAAAAAAAAAAGAGGACAGTAAATTTCTGAACTCACAGTAGGTAGGATATTAGGTCTGCTTAATTCAGTCCTTCTCAAAGCACAGCAGTCCCACAACGATCTAAAAGCCCTTTGAGGGGCGCCCGGGGGGCTTAGTCAGTTAAGCGTCTGCCTTCAGCTCAGGTCATGATTCTGGGCCCCTGGGATCGAGCCCCCCATCCATCTTCCTGCTTGGTGGGAAGCCTGCTTCTCCCTCTTCTGCTCCCCCTGCATGTTATATTCCTGCTCTCACTGTGTTTCTCTGTGTCAAATAAATAAATAAATAAAGTCTTAAAAAATAAATAAATAAAAGCGCTTTGAAAGGTTTACAGGTGGTTCTACCTGTGATGAGTATGCCCTGGAGGGGCGAGCAGGATGGGCAGGTGCAGCCAGGTGGGGACAGGACTCCTGGAGTAGAATATCCCAGCTTCCGTCAGGGGAGGGGGTCCTGCTGGGAGACCTGAGTCTGCCCCAGGAAAGCTTGAATAAGGACATTGTAAGTGGACTGAAAATCTGAGAGGCAGTGCTCCGCCCACCCCACCCCTAGGAGCAGCCAGGCTCCACAGGGCTGACAGCTGCAGCAAACCCTGCCCCGGGCCCCAGGGACACCAGCACCTCCCCTGGTTCCACAGGCACCACCCGCTCCACCACAAGGATCACTCTCGGGTTCAGACCACTCTGCTACCAGGCTGCACCTGCTAATCTGAGGGAGTCCAGACCTTCACCCCACTGCAGCCACAGCTTTGACCTGGCCATCCTGCCCCGATACCTCCGAACCCCCACTTGGGATCCTGTAGCACTGGAAGTATTTGTCACTTGAGAAAATGAGAATTCACAGCGTATCTTTGCTCACATTTCAGAAATCTTCTGGACTCAAATGCCGAATGGTGACCTTGTCCCAGCAACCAAGCCCCACAGTACCCCCAAGCCCTTCCTTCCTCATGCAGTTCCCTCCTACAGGCAGTGAACCCTAACACGGATCTTTCCTGGTGAATGGTATCTCATTCTATGCATGAGAAAACTGAGATGTAGAGAGGCTACTAAGTGGTAGAACCAGAATTTGGAACTGGTCTCTGTTTCCAAAAATGGCCCTTCGTTTGGAATTTCATTTGAAGTGGAATGAGTAACTTGTGTTCCAAAACAGTGTTGAAAAGGGTCTTAAAAGAGTGGCATTTCTGGCCCCTTGAAAAGATAGATGTTCTAGTCCTTTTCTTGAAATGGTAATACTGTCCTAAGAGGGCGAGGCCAGCAACGCTGCCCCCAGAAACTCCAGTCCTACCATGTGCTCCCAGCAAGGGCTGGGCCAGTCCCCGCCGTTCTGCCCCAAAGGCTCTGGAAGGTACCAATGACAGAGCTGAGAGAACTAGATCATCACCGCTCCCTCTTTGGCTCTGACATTTCCTGTGTGTCCTCAGTTCAGTCAAGAGACTTTTCCATCCCTTAGCTCCCAACTTACAAAATGGCCTTACTTATGTGTTCATGTATTTTGCTAATCATCTGGAGGAGGGTTAAAAGCTGGTTACAAACATGAAAGTATTTTAAGACTAAACGTAACTGTATACACTTTTGTGGATATTGACATTATTGTAGGAATTGCTATATTGAGGCAAAGCTATATTAATGCAAGCATAAACTCATAATTTTCTGGTGTGTAGCCGGTCACCCAGATGGACGTGCAACATGTTAACAGCAAGTGTGTGTGGTTCTGGAAATGCAGGGGTTTGTACTTCCCATACGATAGAGCTCTTTTAAACTTATTTGTTTTAATTCTAAAGTCAAAAATGAAAAAAAAAAAGTTTCCTAAGTACTTACCAAGTGACACGGGCTGTGCTAGGCCTACAAGGATGAATAGGCAAAATTTTGTTATCAGAATACAGACCAGCCAGGGAGTCAGACATGTAAACCATCTATGACTAACTAAGAAAGAATGTAAATGGCTTTTGTTAAAAATACAAAAAAACTTAGGAATTGATGACAGTTGTATCATACAAGTAGACCCCTTTTCCATCTCCTGAAGGAAGCTGCCATTGCTCAGAATATTTGGGAGGATTCCAGTGTGATAATTGTATTCAGATTCAAAGGTTCACTTTCTGAGTATTTTCAATGGCTGAAAATATTCATCCTTTAAGGATAAATTTGATTTAGAACA
>RCUC01048768.1:0-12454 GCA_003697995.1 Taxidea taxus jeffersonii | reverse complement strand
ACTTCCCTGGCACCTGCCTGGTCTGGTCCCAAACTCACTCAGGGGCCAGTCCCTTCAGGGAACATGGGGCTTCCCTCTCATTATTGCATTCTGCATAGTCAGGTGGCAGGTGCTGGCTGGTGTCCATCATGGGTGGGCTATGGGCTTCATGTTAGAGAAATCACAAGAAGCACCAAGACCTAGACACAGCGTTGGGAGGAGACCAAGTTGAAGCATGTTGAGTCCCTGTAGCGCGGGGATCTTGGCTCAGAAATGAACCAGGGGTCCTGAAAAGAAATATTCTATAGTCCATCTGTCCTAGGCAAGAAATATTTCTTGCAGGGCATTCTGTGTGAGCAAAGAGGCACCCAAGGGAATGCAGGATGGCTGAGAGGTGGCTCGCGGCTCCTACCCACCAGCAGTTCCCTGGGTAGTAAGGTGTGTCTAAGTCTTACACTCATATGTCAAATACCCACAAGAGGAGATGTGTGAGAAGCATCAGGAGCTGGAGCCAAGTCTGGAGCTGAGACGATTTCCTTCCAGCTGGAGGAGGAGGAAATTCATTGTCGAAGAGGAAGGGTTTGAGCAGGACAAAATCTGACTAAGCTGACTGGGATGGAGAGCAAAGGACATGTTCTAGTTAGAGGGGATAACAATGCTAGCTGTCATATATCGAGAACAAGCTGAGTGAGGGATACTCTACCAGACATTTTTCCGTGTCACCCATGAGCCTCACAGTGATGCTGAGCATGCAATATCGCCTCCGTTACAGAGATGGAGAAACTCTGGTATGGAAAGCCAGTGAGTTGGCTGAGGCAGGTGGTCTGGGAGCCAGGCTCTCAAACAAGAACTTTCTAATTCTGCAACCTGATATTTGAGTAAGCTACTGCTGTGTAATAAGCCGCTCCAAAATGAGTGGCATGAACAACAATCATCGCTTATTATTAGCTCATGGTTTGACGAGCAATGGGATTCACCTTGGTGGCTTTCACTGGCCAGGTGAAAGCTGTTCCTGCCAGGTCGGGGAGGGGGCTGGAGTCATCGGACGGGTCCTCAATTGCACAAAATGTTGGCTGTCTCCTGGGCCAGTCACTGGAACTGAGAGGACTCCCCAGGCAGATGGTCTCCATGTGGTCTCTCCAGCATGGTGGCTTCAGTGTGTCTGAAAAGAGGAAGAAAGAGAGGGGAGCCAGGCAGGAGAATGGGGAGAGGCATAGCATATCTGAAGTAAAAGTACAAGATTTGGGCTTGGGTCACCTTGGGGTTTGGTGGTACCAAGAACCAACCTGGGGACATCAGAGGAAGAGCTGGATTGGGACAGTTGACTTTGGTGCCCATGTTGAATGAGAGGTTATGAGGAAGACATGTTGGAAAGTGCCCAGAAGTGGATAGAACTGTAGGTCCAGACCTTGGACAGTGGGCTGGGACTGAGTATGCAGATTTCACGGACATGAGGTGGACTCAGAAGCCATAGTATGGGGGACCCCTCCAAAGGAGAGAGAGCAGAGCATCAGTAGAAGGATGCCAGAACCCTGGGGACTCTGTTGTTTGGAGCATGGCACCAGAAAGAAAGCAGGGGCCATCAGCCCAAGGGAAAGGCCTCAGGACACCCAAACACCAAGACTCTCGGAACATCCTCAGCAGAAAGGCAGGGACAGACTCTCACTCGCACCAAGACCCGTCTCTGCCTACTGTAGGACACCCATCAATCCTTTCTTCCTTGGATCCAATGGCTGATCATTTCTGTTGGTGCAAATTCTATCCCTGGTCACAATGGAAGCCCCCATAAAGACAAGCACCGTGTCACAGGCACCGATGACATCAGCTGGGGTCTTGTCATGCAGCGCTAAGTGGACACACCCAATGTGAGAGGAGCCAAATGTAGGAAACAGGTAAAAATGTGGCTGCCTGAGAGCTGTGGGCCTGACTTCTCTCATCGGGTATCTCCCTCCTGTCTGAGTTTCTCTTCCCCAAACTCCCCAACTCGAGAACCGCTATCTCGCCTGACGTTTTTGTGGTCCAGTGGAGGCCTCAGGAAGGAAGTGGCTTTCCGAGAGGTGAGAGGTTATGGTCAGTGTCAGAGATGGGCCTGGGAGGGAACGCCCAGTAGGCCAGCTCCATGCCCAGCGGCGCTCAGAGTTCCAAGGAACAATGGGAAGAGGGAAGCCTGCTCCCCAGGAAGACTAACCAAGGGACTAGCAGGTCTTCCCCACAAAGTTGACACAATACACATACACACACACCCAACAAGCAGCTCTGGGAATGGCGCTCAGGCCCACGCAGTCAGAAGCCGGGGCAGGCCATTCGACCCACAGCCAGCGCCAGCCCGGGGGCCTGCTGAGCGCCAAGCTGGCCGAGACCCCGCCCTTGGCAGCGCTGGCGCCTCCAGGACCTTGTGGCGGGCTGATCTCCTTGCAGACCCTGGGTCCCAGGGCGGAGGGGAGGAAGGGAGACATTGCTGTGGTTTTGCGGCCAAAGAGGGAACATACTTAGGATATTTAGGGGATGGATAGGGAACCGGCCCCACTCCCCCCCAGGCTCTGCCGGCCAGAGCTCAGCCACTGGAACATGCCATTTGAGAAATGTCTTCATTTTCTCTCAGTTGCTGGCCAGGTTCCCGCTACACTCATTGAGAGCGGGAAGAGGGGGGGCAAGAGAGGGAAGGTAAGGGTCATAGACGGGAGCAAAAAAGGACGGGGGGACTGGTTCTCAAGAGCTCTCCATGCAAAGCAAACACCATGGGGCCTGCCAAATCTGCCTGCCACGTGCTCTGATGGGACCCCAGGCGGCTCCCCAGACCCTGGCGTCTCACCCTGGCCTGGAGCCCGATGGGGGCACACCACGCACCAGGGACCCAACATGCCCAGCGGGCGCCACCCGTCCAGTCACATTAGGGAGCCCTGCTCCAAGGACGCCAACGGAGAGCCCAGTTAAGCTGGGTACCTCGCCTGCCAACAGCAAACCTCTCAAGTCCGTCTTTATTTTTTATAGACCATGGCTTAAAGGCCCCAGCCACTGCGAATCCTGGCTTCCCCTGCTTATTTGTAATTTTCAAACACCTTGATTTATTGCCTGAAAGTCTCTGACTGTAGCCATAGACACAGGATTTCAGAAATGTCAGAGCTGGGAAAGAAAATGCCAGAGCTGCCTTCTTCCCACTGCCTTATTTACAGATGAAGAAACCAAGGCCCGAGGAGGTGCCCATAGAGACGACGAGGCATGTAGAAATAAGCAGTGGCTCCAGATGAAGAAATTCTGATATTGGTGGGAGGCGGCTGGCGGCAGGGAGAAGAAACAGGCTTCGGCTCAGTTGTCCTTTTGTCGAACTGTCACCCGGTCACTTTAGCGGCGTGACCTTCAAAAGTTACCGACTCTCAGCTTTCTCATCTGTAAAATGGGAACCAGCATGTCCTTTATAGCCTGAGGAGCATGAACGGAAACCACCATCCACCGAGACTGGCAAGTTGCAGACGTGCAAGAAACATACCTTCTCTCCCTAGGTCTCAGCCTGACATCTGCACGTCATCCCATTACCGATTTTTAATAAATTCGAGACCTGGGCATTTCACGGGAGAAGAATAAACCCCACGGGACATTGTCCTATGAATGGGACGAGGCTTCCTGGAGACAGCTGGCGCCAGGCCTGGGGACAGAACCTTCCTCCAGAGAGGGCCCACAGCCCAGCAAAGGGGAGGGGCTGTGTCCAAAAGCCCGCCCTGCCGCAGGACCCGAGACGTCACCCGATCGGGTGGATTCAGTGGTGGCGGTGGACCACTGTGCCCAGGCATCGGAAAACAGACACCTGGCTCCGAGTGTGGAACAGGAGATTTACCTTAAAGATACCCCGGTTGGGGCCCGATAGGGATCAGCTGGCATTTCGTGTGGCCGAAAGAGTGGCAACTGAATACTTTGCCCCGCCTGACCCAGCCCCTGTCCCAACGCCATAGATCAATTTCTATTTTTTCCTTTCTTCTGTAAACAGTGGCGCTGGGGCAGGTCTGCCCGGCTGGCTTGCCCACAAGCCCGCCCCAGAATCCTTGATCGTCTGTGGCAGATAATGTTGGCTTGAATTTGCACCCATCCCAATTTTCATTCACACTGAGCTTTTTTGGCACTTTAGTAATGAAAAAAGAGAAGGGTGGGGGTGAGGGGAAGCAATGGGTTGGGTGGGGAGGGGCATCGATATGAAACATCCCGGCTCAGATTCTGGGCAAACAGCTGCTTTGTGTTTGGAATTTGGGGCTTGACTGTGTTTCAAGGCAAAGCCCAGCACTGAAGCAAGCCTTTCTTCTCTCTGCCAACAGGCGCCCACAAATGCCTAAATTTAGAAGCTGGCAACTGCTCTCATTTAGGATTTTAGGGGAAACTCAGGTAATACAAACTATCTCGGATCAGAAAGGTTTATGAACTCACTCTGTAGATACAGTCGACTTGTTTCGCCGGTGGTGGTAGTGGTAGAGGAATCTTTTCGGCTCCACCTTTTTCTCAAAGACACAAATGCGATTTCTCTCTTGGAAATGAAGTCGACAGACTCTGTTTTGAGACCTCCCTTCTCCGGGGATTACCTGGAGCTCGTCTGCCAGGCGCCCCCACAGCCGTATGCACCGTGAATGTCTGCCACGTGGCTCACGGTCATGGCAGCCAGCCCAGGGCCCGACTGTCCGGCGGGGAAAGCCTTGCAGGCATATTCCCGCTGAGATGCCTAAAATCATACTTTATAGGAGGTGGCGAGATGGGAAGGAAAGAAACCCTTGAAGCGAGAACAGCAGAGAAAGAAGCAGAAAGAAAAGGAGGTTTGAGACCAAGACCCGGGCCAGGTTCCTTCTGCTCTTAGCAGAGTGACTACCCAATGTGCTCCAAGGTCAGAGAGGTGTCCCCAGCCACATCCCAGCCTGGCCATCCATGTCCTCACGTGCACCGGATGGGGCTCTCATCCTCTCATCCCCTTGACGCGTGTGTGCGGTGGGATGGAAAAGAGAAGCCACCCTATGTGCCCACCACCCCCATTCTTGTCTTTCATGTACACCCAGAGCACTAAAACACAAAACACAGTTGTCAGGAAGGGGGGAAAGTGTGGCTGATTGCTGTGTGAGCTTGGGTAAATTTCTTGACTTTTCTGGTCTTAAATTTCCTTATATACAACGTATGCATAATAATACCCTCCTATCTCCTAGAGTAAAAATTGAATAAAATAACGTGTCCAAAGCACCACGAGAGGGAATCCTCAGTACTTCGGAGGGACCCTAAGGGTGATGGCCCTTATGTCATTATACTACTGTCACTGACTCTTGGGTTCCATTTGTTTTGTCCTCACTGATATCTGAGGTACAGCAAAGCAAGCGAGACAGTACAGCTAAGTGGTACAGACAGAAGGCACTGCAGAAGAGGGCCTGGGTGACACAGAGGCCTGCCTGGAAGAGGAGAGAATTAAGGGACAAGGGACATGATAACCAAGATGCAGATTCTGAAGTCAGCCTAACTGGGTTCTTATGTCACCTCTGTTCCTTAGAAGCTGTGTGACCTCAGGCTGGTTATTTAATCTCTCTGTGCCTCATCTGTAAAACGGGAATGATCATAATTGATACCCCCTCCTAGCATTGTTATGGTCATAATTGATGCTCCCCTCCTAGCGTTGTTATGGGGATTCAATGAGGGAATCACTTAGAATCACACTTGACACAGAGAGAACATTCAGGAAGACCACTATTTGGAAACTAAGGCTGGCACTTGGGTGGCAGAGGTGGGTAGGTGGAGTGGGAAGAGGAAGGGATTGTGAGCAGTGACAAGTGGGGGGCTGAGGAAGACGCAGTCAGGGACCAAGGACTAGGTCTAGTTATTTGGAGCAAGGTGTGGATTCCGAGGTTTAGCAGGACATTAATGGGAAGAAGGAAGCTGGAGTCAAACCCATTGGGGTCTAAACACCAGCCTAGAAGACTGGGTTTCATGTCATGTCAGGCAAATAGTCAAAGATGGTTTCTGGGAAGGGGGCTTCTCGGAAGCAAGTATTGTCCCTGCTTGGTCTTGGAAATAGCGTACAGGACAATGCAAGAGGAGGGAGCCGCTGAAGACTGGGAGGCAAGGCCAGTAACAGCTGCCTAGACTCAGGGGTCAACTTCAAAAAGCCTAGGCTGAGGATGGCAGAATTCGTGCCACCTCCCCCTCCTCCTATGTCTATGGCAGACATTAGTAATTGATCATGGCTGTCTTCCCCAATGAGGCCAAATATAGCCTTCGAATCTTTCCCCACCTTGTACTCCAGGTGGCTACCTCCTGTGAGCCAGAGCTGGGACTTGGGAGGAAGCCTGATTGCCAGCACTGGCCTGGACCAAGATGGTGGGACCAAGATGGTGGGACTGGGATGACCAAGAAGGACCAATGTGAGTACGAGAAAAGAAAAGAAAAGGAGAACACACAGTTCCTAGGGGGTGCTGATGGATAAGAGGAGGAAGAAGAGGGAGACGTCAGGGGTGACTTAGAGTTTGGGGGGGCGCTGCTGGGAAAATGGGTTTGGTGTTGTTTACAGCAGGAGAGGCAGGGTGTGATGGGGGTGGGGAGGGCCGCATTTTGGGTTAAGGCGAGGTGGCCTTGGGGCACGCTGAGCGGGAGGTGAGGGCAGGACACCGGAGAGGAAGCATTCAATCCACCCTTGGAGGTACGGGTCCGGAGCTCTGCTGCAGGCTGGGGACACAGATTTGGAAGCCGGCCACATGGAGGTGACAGCTGACACTGTCAGGGCGGATGAGAGAGTGTGAGACAGAAGAACAGAGGGCTGAGGCTCAGTCCAAGCAAACACTCGGCTAACTATCAAATATCGCAAATATTGCAGAGAGAGAAGTAGACACAGTCAGAGAGGGAGGCGGGAGGAGAAGGGCATCCTGTCCTGTCAAAAGGGCCGAGGATAAGACAACTGGAGAAGAAAGGGGGATGGTTAGCAGGCAGCTGAGCAAAGCCTAGGGGACAAGGTCTGGACCAGCCTTCTGGGCTATGCTTTGGGACATTTTGATCCTGGTGACTCCTGGGACTCTTTCTTAAGAGGTCTCCATTTCCACCGTAGCAAATAAATTAAAATCCACCCACAGTCCAGATTTAAAATAGTTTTTCTATAACTATATACAAATTGAGTTGGCTTACAGCTGAGTCATTGACGTAATGTTATGGTTTATAGACATTTAAACATATATTAATTTTAATTTTGTGGTTTTTCTTTTTGTATCTGAGAGCCAAAAATATTTTTCCAGTTCTCAGATATTTTCACAGGCCCTTGAGAAGCATATTACAAAGCTTAGACATTCTGCTCCTGGTGCCAAATGTTTTCAACAGCCCAGCCTGGGATGGCAGTGGAAGGGGTTGGGGGCGGATCGTGTGGGTGGGGGTCCAACAAAGACCGCCCTGTGATTTGGTTACATTTACTTCCTTCAACTTGCGAGTGTCCTCTAGGCTGGCTTGTACATGTCTTGGTCCCCTAGGGCTCATGGCCATTCATCTGAGTGTTATTGGTGCATAGACAGAGCAGGCACTGCCCATGTGTTGGGATAGAGTCCCAAAGGACCTCTTTGGTGCCTCGAGTTGACTCTTCAATCTCTGAATTGTGGACCTGTCTTGGGGCCCCAGAGCAGGGACTGGGGGCAGCCAGGAAGACCAGAGGCACCAGGAGCTCAAGGGGCAGCTGTGCCCTAACCAAGGCAGAAGTCTTTCAATGTTTGTTTGTTTGTGTTTTCTAGAGGGATGGAGGGAGGGACGGAGAGAGAAGGAGAGAGAGATTCTCAAGCAGGCTCCATCTCGATCTCACCACCGTGAGATGGTGGCTGGAGCCGAAACCAAGAGTCAGACGCTCAACCGACTGAGCCGCCCAGGCACCCCGTATTTCAGTGTTTTAATGACCTGCTGAAAATCAGCTCTGGTTGTATGTGTGCTCATGCCTCCTGAGGGTCCCGGGGCAATGCCCAGGCTCCCTGACTCCCTAGTCAGGATGAGAATTTTACTTCCACTCAAAGCAGCGGCTGTCAGAACTGTTAACACTGCATGTGGATGAGAGGCCTGGGCACCCTTGAGACCTGTGGGAGGGTCGGCTCGCTGAGGACAAAGCACTCTGTCCTGGGGCGGGAGGAGCCCCCAAGACCCAGAGAGAGTTGGTACCGGGGTGAGCTGACCAGGGAGCCTCAGCAAAGCCAGGGGACTTGTGGGCTCATGGCTAGCCCACCCCACAGCCTTGCCCTACCGCCAAGTCCTCCCTGTGCCCTTCCAAGGGTCTTCGGCCGGCCCCGCCCCCTCCCCGCCCTGGCCCCCAGGCGCACGGGAACAGGCCGGCAGAGCCAAGCTGCAAAGTCTAAGTACTTTTTAAGCACTGCAATTTAGTGCAATTATTTGAAAGTAAACAATCCGCTCTGTCAATTAAACAGTATTTAGCTTGCGTTTCTTCTGACGCGTCACACAATCAGCGCTAGAGCTCGCTCTCCGAGCGGGGCCCAGAAACGGGCAGCTGGTTTTTCCTCGGCAGCCCTGGGACCTGCCGGTCCACGGCCGGGACTTGGAGGGGCTGTGGTGTGTGTTCCCTTTATTCCCAGGCGACAGGTAGTGAGATGTCAGACAGCGGCGGCAGCGGCATCGCGCACAGCTCTGTGGCCTGTCCAGCTGGGTCCCGCCCTTCTCTGTCCCTCTGACCTATCTTGCTGCAACCAGAGGGTGCTTCTGGGGACAAGAGGAAGAGAATCCTCCTGGGATATGCCCACTGCCTCGGAGGGGTTTGTTTTATTTTATTTTGTTTTATAATTTAATTTAATTTTATTTTATTTTATTATTTTTTGTTCTAGGTAAAATGAATCCATCCCAGTGTGCAAGCTCCCGAAGCCTTTCTTTCATTTTTACATCCATACGCATTTCATGGAAATCTAATCCATGTGTTCCCCATTCATGGACACTTAACTCCTCCAAATATTATTTCTAAGAGCTGTTTGATGTCCAGAGACCCATGCCAGCCATTTATGAGAGACTTTTGCTCCAGGACCCAGCACATTGTTCCCTCGAACTGCACCTCGCCTGGGCCCCCTAAGGAAGCCAACATCTGCAGGACATGGTTTGGAGTCTAGAACATGGAATCATGGGAGTGAGAGAGCACCCCCGCTCGGGGCATTCGGGGGCGGGGGCAGGGGCGGGGGTGGGAAGGGGTGGCCCCTGGCTGCCATCTTCCCACCTCGGACTCTCCACACGTAGCCCTGCCCCTGAGCCAGGTGCAGCCCAGCTCACGTGTGTTCACATCGTCTGGAAATCCTTCTGATGTAAGCCTCGCCTGTCTCCATGTTACTCGGCTTTCAAGACCCGGTCTTGCTCCAAATCATCTTTGGCCCAATTGACAGGGCTTCACGAGGCAGTCTCTTCTGCTGACGGATGCTCTAACGAAAATCAATCATCATTTGCATCTGTAAAGGGTATCACAGTTCATAAAGTGATTTTACACCCATCATGTCTCATCGTTCAGCGACCCTTGAGGATGGGCTGAGCGGGGGCCAGCCCACCCCCATTTTACCACTGGGGAAACGGAGGCCCAAAAGACTAGGACTCACTTGGATTCGGGTCCTCTGCTTCTGATTGGGTCATCTTCTACCATGAAGAATCCGCCCTTCTATAACTTTCACCTACTGATTTACTTCTCCTCTCAGTCCTTTTACAGGAGAAAAATGACCATCATCATCCCATTGCTATCACAGTGACTCTGGCCACATTTCTACATCTAGGGATCTGTCATCTGCAAAATGCTTTGGGAGCTCCCACACTAATGTCATCAGAGGGCAAATAGAAATGTGCACCCCCCCGATCCCCGAGCTGGGTATCAGGTGTGTATGTGGCGTGCAAGTGCACGTTCCGAGTGTCACACACGGAATGTGTACAGCTTTTGCAGAAGGTGGCTTTCAGTTCGGATCCATGTAAGGTCAGTACTCTTCCCCGAGAAAGGAGTTCAGGGCTTCTTCTTAGCCCGAAGCCACTGAGAACCCAGGAAAATGTCCTGACATGAGCAAAATTGCTTTCCTAGCATTGCTGTGAAGAGGTTTATTTCTTACCATGTGATCCAGTAATTCCGCCTCTGGGTATTTACCCAAGAAAAATGAAAACACTAATTCAAAAAGATCTATGCATGCCCTATGTTTCGTGCAGCATTATTTACAATAGCCAATATATGGCGGCAACCTAGTGCCCATCCGTGGATGGATGGGTAGAGAGGAGGTAGTGTGTGTGTGCACAAGGGAATATCACTTATAAACGAGAATGAGATCTTGCCACTTGGGACAACACGGATGGACCTAGAGGGTGTTATGCTGAGTGAAATAAGTCAGAGAGGGACAAATACCATGCAGAACCTAAACAAACAAACAAATGAACAAACAGACTATTAAAATACAAAGTAAAGGGACACCTGGTTGGCTCAGTCGGTTAAGCCGCTGCCTCCAGCTTAGGTCATGATCCCAGGAGGATCACAGGATCAAGTCCCACATCAGGCTCCTTATTCAGCGGGGAGCCTGCTTCTCTCTCTGCCTCTGCCTGCCACTCTCCCTGCTTATGTGTGTGCTCTCTCTCTCTCTCACAAATAAATAAATAAATAAATAAAATCTCAAAAAAAAAAAATACAAAGTAAAAAGTGATTTGCTGGAAGGGAATAAATAAAGGGGATGAAGGGCACAAACACAAAGTTCCAGTTCTAAAAGTAGTACGTCACAGAGATGAAAAGTACAGCACAGGGAATATTGTCAACAAGACTGCGATAACGTTGTTTGGTGGCAGACAGTGACCACACTGATCACGGTGAGCATTGTGTAATGTGTAGAGTTGTTGAATCACTGTGTTGTACACCTGAAACTGATACAACATTGTGTGTTAATTGTACTTCAGTAAAATAAAGATAAACACAAAATAAATATAAAAAGAAGTAGGAATATTCCCATTTGACAGATGAAGACACTGAGGCTTAAGAGGTTATATTCCTGCCTAGACATACATAGCTGGAACCCTAACCTCTTGCTCCTCTAAAATGCCACTCACATATTAAAATCTGGGTGATAGGAGTGCCTGGATGGTTCAGTTGGTTGAGTGTCTACTTGGGCTCAGGTTGTGATCCCAGGGTCCTGGGATCGAATCTTGCATAGGGTTCCCTGCTCAGTGGGGAACCTACTTTGCCCACTCCCTCTGCCTCTTCTTTCTGCTCATAGTTTCTCTTTCTCTCTTTCAAATAAATAAAATCTTTTAAAAAAATTAATTAAAATTAAAAAATAAAATTTGGGGGGTAAACAAGAAGCAGTACATGTCCAAATGTCTTAAGACCATTTGGGGGAAGTATTTCTTCCTTGCACAAACATTTATTGAGTACGTCATTTGAGTTAGGCATCAGGCCAGGGATGCCAGGGATAAAGGCGGGACCACACATAAGGGGCTCACTCTCGGGGAGCTGGCCTTTTAGTGAGGAGGACAAATAAGGTCACAGAAAAGATCACCTCTGAGACTTGAGCAGCATAATCAGCAGTATCATTAGGGAAAGGACTGAGGGCACAGTAGATAAAACAGAAAGTGTATTGTCCCTCATCACCACAATCAGAAGAGGAAGCATGCCCTCTTTCCTACAGAAACCATGAAGACAAGTTTGCCTGCATGAAGATGCATTCTCTTCCTCCTTAGTGATGTTTCCTGGGACAACCCCAGAATTCTCTCCTATAAGCCCTGGCATCCTGCCTGTCTCTGCTCAACTTTTACTGAGTACGTACTATGATCTGGCCATCATTCTAGACCAATAAAGTGCACTCACAAATGTGAACCGTAAATGTACTTTTACATTTTCTCGTGGCCACAAAAGAAAGAGTAAGGGGTGCCTGGCTGGACCAGTTGGAAGAGTATGGAACTCTTGATCTCAGGGTTGTGAGTTCAAGTCCCCAGTTGGGGTAGCGATGACTAAAAGTAAATAAATAAACTTTTTTTAAAAAGAACATTAAAGAGAAACAATAAAAATAGATGAAATGACTTTTAATATTATATCTTACATAATTCAGTCTATCTAAAATATTATTTTAATAATATTATCATTTCAATATCAATATAAAAATGATGATGAGATATTTTACATCCTTTGGTTTATACCCAATCTCTGAAATTTAGCCCTTATTACATACATACGACACACTTCAAGTTGGACTGGCCAACTTTCAAGTGCTTCATAACCACGTGTGTTCAGTGGCTGCAAAATTGCACAGCACACTCTATGCTCTTCACATGTATGTTTTCACTGAGTCCTTACAGCAATCCAGGAAGAAATCTAGTAATGTCCCCATGTTACAAAAGATAAATCTGAGGTGTTGAAAGGACAAATTGATTATGTAAGGGGCCCATGGCTTCTGAGAGATGAAAATGGCTTCAACCTGGGTCTGACTAAATAATTCTGCACCCTAGCTCTTCTTTTCCAGCTGGGCTCGGTTGGACACTGCTGTGTCCCCCTGGC
>RCUC01048767.1:0-35810 GCA_003697995.1 Taxidea taxus jeffersonii | reverse complement strand
TGCCTCCTGGATTTTTATGCCTGTTTCCTTCCCCAAATTAAGGAGTTCTCTGCTATAATTTGCTTCAATATACCTTCTGCCCCCTCTCTCTTCTGGAATCCCAATTATTCTAATATTGTTTTGTCTTATGGTATCACTTATCTCTCAAATTCTCCCCTCGTGATCCAGTAGTTGTTTGTCTCTCTTTTTTCTCAGCTTCTTTATTCTCCATCATGAGTCTTCTATATCACTAATTCTCTCTTCTTCATCATTTACCCTAGCAGCTAAAGCCTCCATTTTTGATTCACCCCTTTAATAACCTTTTTGATTTCAATTTGGTTAGGTTTTAGTTCTTTTATTTCTTCAGAAAGGATGGATTCTCTAGTATCATCTATGCTTTTTTTCAAGCCCAGCTAGTATCTTTATAATAATCACTCTGAACTCTAGTTCTGCCGTCTTACTAATGTCCATATTGATTAGGTCCCTGGCAGTCCGTATTGCTTTTTCCTTTTTTTTTTTTTTTGAAGTGAGTTTCTATATTTTGTCATTTTGTCCAGAGAAGAATAGATGAATGAAAGAACAAAATGCTAAAAGGGTAACAACTACCCCAGCAAAAATACACTAAACAAATCAGAAGAGACCTGAGGCTGGGGGGAAAGTTAAAAAAGAAAAAAAATCAGGCTGGTGAATAGAACAGAGCCACACACTAGATTTTGGGTACATTTTGGTCTGTTAGAAATTTGCCTCCCAAAATTTTAAAGAAAGAACAATATATATACACGAAAATAAGGGTAAATACAATGAAGGGATGGAATATGAATATAAAGATGAAAATTTTTGAAAAAATTAAAAAGGAATTGATAAGAAGTTGGTTAAAAAAAGAAAGAAAAAATTAAAAGAAAAAAGAGAGAGAGAATGTGGATCAGGCGGGAGACTAGAACAAAGCCCTACACTAGATTTAGGGTATATTTTGGTTTGTTAGAAGAAAATGTATCCCAAAATTTTAAAGAAAGAAAAACATACACACACACACACACACACACGTGTGTGTGTGTGTATATATATATACATATATATATGTATATATATACAAAAATTGAGGTTAAATAAAATGAAGGGATAGAATATGACTGTAAAAATAAAAATTAAAAAATAGAAAAAGAAAAAAATAAAGATAAATTAAAAAATTACCTTTGAAAGACAAAAATCATGGGGGAAAAGCCATGAATTCTATATGCTGTATTCCCCTAGGGCTGGAGTTCTACAGTTATCATTCATTGGTAAACCTGGTCTTGGCTGGGTGTTCTTGTTGATCTTCTAGAGGAGGTGTCTGTTGCAGTGATTCTCAAATGTCTTTGCCTGCAAGGGAATTGCATTGCTCTTGTCAGGGGCCAGGCTAAGCAATCTGCTCAGGTTTGCTCTTGGTAACTTTTGTTCCCTGAAAGCTTTCCATTCAGCTTTGGAGAATGAGGATGAAAATGGCGGCCTCCCAATCTGCAGCCTGGAGGAGCCAAGAGCTTGGGGCCCCACTCCTCAGTGTGCCTTCAGAGAAAAGCAGTCAGTTACTCCCGTCTCTTTGGTCTCTGGCTGCACTCCATGCTCATCTGGCCCGTGACAGAGTATTTCTATCTCTGGCACCTGGCCCCATTTGGAGTTTCCAAACCCAGCAGATTCCTATGGTGCACTCCCATGCCATTCCTCCCAAAGGAAGAAGGGGAATCTCCCGTTCTTGGAGGTCCGTGCTCAAAGAACAGTGACCCAGCTGTGCAGCAGAACATGGTTTATGGCAACCTTGAGCTGAGAGACTACTCCTCAGCTCTGTCTTTGCAACTGGCTTCCCTGCTCCAATACCTGGGAGCTCTGCAACACTCATTCAACCCAGTCTTTCTGTGACCCTGAGGGTCCTGAGACCACACTTTCCCAGTGATTGTTCTGCCCCCTGCTTAACCACTGGAGTGATGTCCCTCAGTGGAACAGACTTCTAAAATTTCTGATTTTGTGCTCTGCTGCTTTACCACTTGCTGGGAGCTGGCTAATGGAGGGTCCCACCCCCCACAGCCCATCTTCCCAAATATCACCAGGAATTCATTTCTCTGCACATCCTACCTTCCAGAAAGTGGCTGCTTTTCCATTTATAGAATTGCTCCTATCTTTTCTTTGATATCTGTTGAGTTTGTAGGGGTTCAGAATGGTTTGATAACTATTTAGCTGAATTCCTGGGACCCGTCAAAATTTAGGTCTCCTACTCCTCTGCCATCTTTTTCCTCCTCTCACCATATCTTTTATCATGGGACAAAAAACTTTTTCTCCTTTCTCACAGTTCCCTTCAGTCATTTTGTTCACTGGAATGAGACTAAATAGACTTCTTTACAAAGAGACTTTAAAGGGAATATTTGGAAAAGGAGGAATGTATAATCTTTTTTGTCTTATGATGCCTAGACAAAATTTAACTGAAGACATTTTTAACATTTTGTGTTTTTTTACCTCTTTTTAAAAATTTATTTTATTTTTTCAGTGTTCCAAGATTCATTGTTTATGCACCACACCCAGAGCTCCATGCAATACATAACCTCCTTAATATCCACCATCAGGCTCACCCATCCCCCCATCCCCACCCCTCCAAGACCCTCAGTTTGTTTCTCAGAGTCCACAGTCTCTCATGATTTGTCTCCCCTTCCAACTGACCCCAGTTCACTTTTCCTTTCCTTCTCCTAATGTCTTTCATGTTATTCCTTATGCTCCACAAGTAAGTGAAACCATATGATAATTGACTTTCTGTGTTTGACTTATTTCAGTTGGCATAATCTCCTCCAGTCCTATCCATGTTGATAAAAAAGTTGGGTATTCATCTTTTCTGATGGAAGTGTAATATTCCATTGTATATATGGACTATATCATCTTTATCCATTTGTCTGTTGAAGGGCATCTTGGCTCTTTCCGCAGTTTGGCGACTGTGGCCATTACTGCTATGAACATTGGCGTACAGATGGGCCTTCTTTTCACATCTGTATCTTTGGGGTAAAAACCAAGTAGTGAAATTGCAGGGTCATAGGGTAGCTCTATTTTTAATTTCTTAAGGAATCTCCACACTGTTTTCCAAAGTGGCTTCACCAACTTGCATTCCCACAAACAGTGTAAGAGGGTTCCCCTTTCTCCACATCATCTCCAACACTTGTTTCTTGTCCTGTTAATTTTGGCCATTCTAGCTGGTGTAAGGTGATATCTCAATGAGGTTTGGTTTGAATTTCCCTGACAGCTAATGATAATGAACATTTTTTCATGTATCTGTTAGCCATTTGTATGTCTTCTTTGGAGAAGTGTCTGTTCATGTCTTCTGCCCATTTTTTGGTGTGACTATCTGTTTTTTAGGTGTTGAGTTTGAGGAGTACTTTGTAGATCTTGGATATCAGCCCTTTGTCTGTAATGTCATTTGTGAATATCTTCTCCCATTCCATGGGTTGCCTCTTTGTTGACTGTTTCCTTTGCTGTGCAGAAGATTTTGATCTGGATGAAGTCCCAAAAGTTCATTTTTCAGTTTTTTTTCCTTTGCTTTTGGAGACATATCTTGAAAGAAGTTGCTGTGTCCGATCTCAAAGAGGTTACTGCAAATGTTCTCCTCTAGGATTTTGATAGATTCCTGCCTTACATTGAGGCCTTTCATCATTTCAGTTTTATCTCTGTGAATGGTGTAAGAGAATGGTCAAGTTTCATTCTTCTATACATAGCTGTCCAATTTTCCCAGCACTATTTATTGAAAAGACTGTCTTTTTTCCACTGTATATTTTTTCCTGCTTTGTCGAATATTATTTGACCATAGAGTTGAGTGTCCATATCTGGACTCTCTACTCTCTTCCTTTGGTCTATGTGTCTGTTTTTGTGCCAGTATCATGCTGTCTCATGCTGTCTTGGTGATCACAGTTTTGTAGTAAAGCTTGAAATCAGGCAACATGATGCTCCTGGCTTTGTTTTTCTTTTTCAACATTTCCTTAGCCATTCGGGGTCTTTTCTGGTTCCATACAAATTTTAGGATTGTTTCTCCCAGCCTGGGATGCAAGGTGGTTCAACATTCACAAATCAATCAATGTGATAGAACAAATCAATAAGAGAAGAGAAAAGAACCACAGAGTCCTCTCAACTGATGCAGAAAAAGCTTTTGACAAAATACAGCATCTGTTCTTATTAAAACTCTCTAAAGTATAGGGATAGAGGGAACATTCATCAACCTAATAAAATCTATCTATGAAAAACCCACAGCAAATATCATTCTCAATGAAGAAAAGCTGATAGCCTTCCCATTGAGATCAGGAACCCAGCAAGGATGCCCACTCTTGACACTGTTGTTCACCATAGTACTAGAAGTCCTTGCAACAGCAATCAGACAACGAAAAGAAATAAAAGGTATTCAAATTGGCAAAGAAAAAGTCAAACTGTCTCTCTTTGAAGATGACATGCTACTTTATATGGAAAACCCAAAAGACTCCATCCCAAAACTAGTAGAACTCATATAGCAATTCAGTAATGTGGCAGGATACAAAATCAATGCACAGAAATCAGTTGCTTTCTTATACACCAACAACGAAAATATAGAAATGGAAATTAGAGGGGTACCTGGGTGGTGGCTCAGTGGGTTAAGCCTCTGCCTTTGGCTCAGGTCATGATCTCAGAGTCATGGGGTTGAGCCCCACATCGGGCTCTCTGCTCAGTAGGGAGCATGCTTCCCCTCTCTCTCTGCCTGTCTCTCTGCCTACCTGTGATCTCTGTCTGTCAAATAAATAAATACAATCTTAAAAAAAAAAAGAAAGGGAAATTAGAGAATCAATTTCATTTACTATAGCACCAAGAACCATAAGATACCTTGGAATAAACCCACCCAAAGTGGTAAAGGATCTGTACTTGAGGAACTACAGAACGCTCATGAAAGAAATTGAAGAAGACACAAAAAGATTAAAAACATTCCATGCTCATGGATCAGAAGAATAAATATTGTTAAAATGTCTATCCTGTCCAGAGCAATCTATACTTTCAATGCCATCCTGATCAAAATTCCACTGGTATTTTTCAAAGTGCTGGAACTAACATTTAGTTCTTTTCTTTTTTTAAGATTTTATTTATTTATTTGACAGAGAGAGATCACAAGCAGACAGAGAGAGAAAGGGGGAAGCAGGCTCCCCACTGAACAGAGAGCCTGATGCGGGGTTTGATCCCAGGACCTTGAGATCATGACCTGAGCCAAAAGCAGAGGCCTAACCCACTGAGCCACCCAGGTGCCCCTAACATTTAGTTCTTAATATTAACTCTTAGATATTGACAAATCAAACAGTATTGAGCTCTTCGTCTTAACCTTACTGACTTCCCTCTCATTATACCCATTCCTTTTCTATTATTTTACATTCTTACGCATTGCCATTTGGTGCAAATTTTATTAATTTTTATTGTCTGATATAAAAATTTTCTGACTACTAATTTCTCCTTTTTGGTATCTATTAATAGTGTTTCTTGACAGCTCTGTGTGATTAGTGACAGCTTTGTAAAATAAATGTTTCACATGTAGCAGCAATTTGAGAAATACTGCTTAAAGTAAATACTTGTAGAGTTCTAAAACTTTTAGGACTTTTGGCAGATGAATGTGATTTTGTTTGGAAACCTGTATATTCCAAGTTGGAAAATGTATATTCAAAAAGTGCTTCTTTGTTGACATTCCTTGGTCTGTTCAGATATGAATACTTTCTATCTTTATAACAGAAGAGATAATCTATGTGCATTTTTTTAATAGACTACCATGGGAGCTGACCAAATCGCCAGAGACCCCAATACATTTAATGATGAATTTCATAGTAGGTTCTCAATGATTATGCTTAACTAGTTGACTTACAGCACTTATTTGTTACTCATTGCTGATTTGTTTTTAACATGAAATATACATTGTTTTCTCCCCTTTTTTTAATTAAATATGAAATTTTCATACTTGTTTATCTAATGGAACAGAATCCTAGAAGGCTTTTGTTTTCAGGTGTTATAAAATGTCACAGTTACCCAGGTTTCTAGAGTTTCAATAATCATTTCTGCAATGCTGTAAGAACCTTCACACAGCTTATTAATATGGACAGATTTCTATATCTTCTTCCTTTTTCTTGACTTAATTAACATAGCTCCATCCTGAGAGTGGAAGAGAAATACCAGTCTTGTTTAGTAGTACAAGTTAACCATAAGCCAACATTAATATAGAACATTAAATATAAAATATTGCAGCTACCTCACTGAGTATCTCACCAATTGGGCATGCCATCTCTTAAGATCTTGGAGCAAAGCTTTCAGATGATGGTTGCTTAGCATTTTCACAAGTGAATGTGTAGCAATATTTCCTCTCTAGAACAAAGGTACTCTAAATGAACTAAGTGCACAGCACACGTGAGCCTCAATCTCATGACCCTGAGATCACAACCTGAGCTGAAATCAAGAGTCAGACACTCAACCAACTGAGCCACCCAGGCATCTCTAACTCATTCTGTACATTATTCCCTGGTGTAAGCAATTTAAGTCCTAATTAAATAAAAATCCTGCAGAGTCTTGCCATTACATGATTTCTTAGCTGAACATATATGACTTTGCAGGTAGGAACCCAAGTTTATGTTCTAGCCTCATCTCCTGACACTTGACCTCATTTAGTCCACTGTAAATTAGACTGAGCTACTCACTGTGACTATGCTAGACTGTGCCTAGATGTGCTTCTCCTTTTCTATTTGGTGAATTTTTGCTTATTTTCAGCTCCAGTGTTGACATTACTCTGAAGCATTTTCTATTTTCCATGAAGAATTAGTCACTCCTTCTTTTCTGTCACCATATACATGACATAACATCGTATTGTTGTAATTAGCTATTTGCCTATTTCCCCATCTTCAAGTGTGGTAATCAGAGCTTATACTGTGTCCATCTCCAAGTACAGCACCTGCTCATTTTGAAGGCTCCTCAATAATAATAAATAGGTGGTTCTTAGGCTCTTGTCAATATTTTTTATATTATTTTATAACCTACTATTCTATTATATCTGGGACACTTTTCTTAAAATATTTTATTAAGTAAAATAGCATATAATTGGGGATGCCCTTTTTTCCTTAAGAGCTTGAAACTGAAATATACATATGGAATTTAAAAAAAAAACAGAAAGGGTGGGGCGCCTGGGTGGCTCAGTGGGTTAGAGCCGCTGCCTTCTGCTCGGGTTGTGATCCCGGGGTTCTGGGATCGAGCCCCGCATCGGGCTCTCTGCTCCGCGGGGATCCTGCTTCCCTTCCTCTCTCTCTGCCTGCCTCTTTGACTACTTGTGATCTGTCAAATAAATAAATAGATAAAAAACAAAACAAAACAAAAAAACCAGAAAGGGTAATGCACAATAACCAGCCTATTCAATGACTATGGGTTATATTACACATCCTATACAGAAAATTCGTCTCTGCAAGTCATATAAGAGGCATCCATTCTCTAGAGAAACAATACAATATCCTTTCCTAGTGGCTAGGGACCTTGAAAGTCACAGAAGTCTTCTTATGGGCCAAATGAAATATTTCTTAATGAAGTTTAATTCTGTTTCTTGGTTTATTCCTCAAGGGTAATTGATAGTGGCTGAGCCTCATCAATCAATTAACAAATCAGCAGGTACTATTTATTGAGTTCTTACTACACAGTCATCACTGTAATTACAAAATTGGGAAACATAAGATGTATAAGACATCACAATTGTTCTTTTGCCATTTTCATTTCCCTATGATATGCTCCATGGAAAAATCATTTATTAATTAATCTAAAAGTATTTACTGAGAATTGGATTTTTTTCTAGGGACTAAGCAAAGTACTAGGGTTACAGGAAGAAAATTTGATCTCCTTAAGAAATACAAAACAGTCTATCCTCTCCCCAAAATACAGCCTTCTTAATATAAACACTTGTACCAAAATGTCGTGAGTTTTGTTTGAGGTATGGATGCTGACTATATTCTATAGCTACAGAAGTCAGGGTTGTTAGAGTAGCATATATTGTTGCATGTATCAGTTATCTGTTGCCACAATAATATCATACATCAGAGACCCACAAAACTTAATAGATTAAATCAACAAGCATTCATTATTTCTTTCAAACTTATAGGTAAGTTGCTTCTGCTGAAACAAAGCTTGCAAAGTTTACTCATGTATCTTTGGTTAACTCTGTTGGTAAGGCTCTTTCACATGTCTAGGTTCCCACCAAAGACAACTGACTGGGCTTTCTTTGCCTAATGTGTCTCAGCTTCAAGCAACCTAGTCTCGGCATGTCAGCATGTTATCAAGGCAAAGGCAGAGGAACAAAATGGAGAGGGATAGAGAAGAGATGTGCAATAATTTTTTTCAAATATCCACTTGAACCAAATTTACTAATGTACTATTGCTCAAAGCAAGTGACTTGAACAAACTAAGAGTCAGATTATGTATAAAGGGCATACAAACAGAAAGGCATGAAAAATTTGACACTGATATGATCAATCTGCCATACTGGAGGAGCTAATTACTGAGAAGTAGATTCTAAGCCAAAGTGTCCAGAACCCTTATGTTAAAGATTTTTTTTTTATCTTTCACCATTTCAAATACAGGAAGTAAGGGAGCTTGCACTGACTCTGATTAAAAGAGATGATTTGCTGGACATTACCACAGAATCACTAATTGCATATGAGCATCCTGTAAGAAGTGAATCTTTCTGGCCAAAGACAGAGGCTATAGGAATATGAAGTCCTAATTAAATAAACTATATTTATTTATACCACAAACCTATCCACAAAGTTCATGTCTACACTCTAGCAATAATGGTATTTCTCTGTTCCAGCTGCTACCTTTATGTGGTTCTTTTTGGAAGAGTAATTTTCCATGGTCACACTTAGTTGAGGGGCCATCATATCTAGAAGACGTAAGTTACTGGCTTTTTTTTGAATTAAATCTCATGGGTTGAATTGTGTTTTCCAAAGAGATATGTTGAAGATATTACCCTCAGTACTTTAGAATGATACCTTAATTTGGAAATAGGATCATTGCAGATGCAATTAGTTATGGTGAGGTCATACCCAAGCAGGGTTAACCCTTAATTCAACATGACTGATGTCCTCCTAAGAAGAGGGAAGAGAAACACAGAAAGGAAAGTGCCATATGAAGACATGGAGAAACCTAGGGAGAAGATAATCATGAGATGACAGAGGCAGAGATGGGGGAGATGTTCTACAAGTCAAGGATTGCTAGGAATTTCCAGTAAGTGCCAGAAGTGATGAGAGAAGCATGAAACAGATTCTCAGAGCTCTCAGAAAGAATCAACCCTGCTGACACACTGATTTTGGATTTTTAGCCTTTAAAATTTTGAAAGAATGCATTTCTGTGGTTTTAATCCATCCAGTTTGTGGAGTTGACTTTGGAATTGGGCAATGAGTAGGACTAGCCGCAGGAGAGCTGTTTGGGTCATGTTTTCAGTGTTTGAAGCTCTCCAGAAGTGGAAATACCATTTGTTCTTCCTCCTCTATAACCAATTCTCTAGGTATGGCATAGCTTTCAAAAAAATCTCAAAACTCATATCTTATTCAGATCATTTTCCCAGGACTATTGGAGCCACTCACTGTGTGCCCATGTTTCTAAGAGAATGCTAACCCCAGTTATTTCAGAGTGATCAGCCCATCCTATTTTTACTGTGACATTATTGGTTATTATTTTAGCTTTAAAAGTCAAACATTTAATCTCTGACTATTCTGGTAGGGCTTCTTGCTAACTATCCATCCAAATGACTTTACCTTTTGAGGATTTGAGCAAGTCCCATGGCCTCCTACATTTCTTCAAGCACTATACCCTCTGCAGAATGCTTCTTTTCTCTAACTCTTTTAGCCTTTATTACAAGTACCCCCAGGAGAGCCTGTTGGCTTATATTGTTCTCTAGTTATTACTGGAGATTAGGATCCTTGTCTTACAACCACTATAAGCTTTGACTTCTTTTTATATTCCCAGGGTGCCTAGCACATTGTAAGGAACACATTGGTGCTGTTAGCTTGCTGATTGACTGATTCTTGACCTTTTTATCAGAACAGTTATTGTCATAAATCTATGGAGAAAATTCTCCAGAGGTTTATTGGTGGTGGTGGCAGGAGGTAATTGAATAAAAGCGAAGCAAAGCTTTACACAGGGCTGGTGTGGCAGCTGTCTCTCTGCTCCAAGTACTATCTCAGCTTAGCCATTGACCAAAGGGCCTGGAATGATTACCATTAAAGTACTTCCAATTAGGTTTGAGAGATACTAACTTCTAACTGGTAAATGGAAACTCTAACACACTGAAAAGCTGGAAATAAGAAACATGTTATGAATAAGTATTAACTCTGTTCCATAGAGTCCAGATGGAGCAGAATTGGGGAGAGATGTTTCAGTCATGGGGAAGAAGTCTGGTAAAAAAGTATCTTCCTTTGTTCCAGAAATTTGTTTTGAATGATAAGAAGTAGTTTTGCAACAGCAGGGGAGAAAGGGGGTTAATCATTAGGAGAATGTCAATAAAAGAATAAGATGCGGAAGAATACATTTTGCCAATTACTTAAGGTGGATCCATAGTGAGAGAATTGGGGTGTTCATCAAAGAGGATAATTTTCTTCCCCCATTGTTGTTCCCAGTAGTTCTGATAGGAAGGCATGTATGTCTAGATTCTTGCTTCATTTATGAAAACTTGTTATATGACAGAAAATATACTGGAATACATTTTAACTTTTTTAAGAGCCTAGGGAGTTTTTCAGAGAAGAAATTAAAACATCTTCAGCTTTGATTCACTACTTTGAAATATTTTGGTTTTAAATCAGACATTTGAATCCTCTATAAAAATAGCAAGCAAATTCCACAAACACAAATATGATTTTAAAGTCTAAATATCATCAAATCATATTTAAGATAGATGAGGATTAGCTTTATTTTTAAGTTTAAAAACCCCAATTCTATACATTATGAATATATTTTGATTTAGAATTATTAAATGACTTCAAGCAAATCAAAGTATTTTTAAACCAACATGAAATTTTACTATAAGAAAATTACTTTTGGTTCTAATGTTTTTCTTTGTATTTAAATATGAAAGAAAATTAGATCTTTGAAACAGCAGGTAACCTTCGAAGTTCTAACACTTCTTAACAAAGAAAATATCCCATTGTTTCAGTGTGGCTTTTTGGAAATAATCTCATGAGGTTAAGGACTCTGGAATTGAAGGTCTCTGACCTAAAGGGATTTTAGTGTTTGCCCAAGTCTCTGTTTTATAGAAACTGTGGTTAGAAATGGAATTACTCAAGTAAGGTTAATTTGTAAACCTCAGACAGATAAACTACTCTAAATTCTTGAAATAACCATGGTGGGTAACACAGGATCTTTGACAGGCAATCTTTTTATCCTGTTTAGGTTCTGTTACCTAGTCATCACCTTAGCTGTTTTCCTAGATACTAGAAGAAACTAAAAAATAACACTGAATATTTCTTCAATAATAGTATTCAACCATCAACCAAAGGAATGAAAAAATTTTATTTGAAGATCTACTTTTAAAACTTCTTGGAGAACAGAGTCCAAAATAGCAGCATATGAAGACCCTGAGAACAAACAAAGAACAAACAGCTTCTGTATAAGAAACAATAGAGGGACCATATACAAAAGGAAGAGACAGACATGGTGACAATGGGAACATTATCTCCAACAATGCAATCTACAATAGGAAGTGATATCACTGAGGGACCCGTATGTAGACTCACTCACACTGGGACACAGTGGAAAAATAGTTGTTTAGAGAGCACCTAGACTGTAAGTGAAGAAAATCTACTTACTAACCCTAGTGTCTGCCAAAAAGGTGGAGAACTCCTGAAATTCTCTCCAGGATTGTAGGCTCTGATGAACACTATTTTATATCGTCCCTACCACCATAGTGTGTGGGAGCAGTGTATAGTTGCTCTAGCCAATCTGCTAGGGCCACTCCAGCTGCTACAGGCCCCTGACCCACATCAGTTTATGCTTTCCCCCAAGGTGAGCCTGTCTATCCCAGCTGTAGCAATTCCACCAAGGTGACCCCAGTACTCTGTGCTCTGAGACACTCTGGCCTGCACTGCAACCAGCTATCTTACCAAGGTGGCCCCACTGCAGTGTGTTCCTGACCCTCATTGGACCCTCCTGACCCTCTTGACCTTCCTGACCCTCTTGACCCTCCTGCTCCAGCTCCAACCATTCAGCCAGGGTAGCCCCAGCCTACACCTACTGCAACCTAGCAGTCCCATGAAGGCAATCATAACACTGTGTCTGCTCCAGTCCACCACAGGTGGTTATGGCCTGGTGCACATTGAGATTCCCCAACTCTTGTTTATTCCAGGTCCACCTCTCTCATCAAGGCAGCCAGGCACATTCAGTCTACACAGGATACACTCCCATACAAAGTCACTCTGTCAAGACTGGGAGAAATAGCTGTTCTACCTATTCATAGAAAGAAAACAAAGAAAGTGAAACAAAATGAAGAGACAGAAAATTGTGTTCTAAACAAAATAAGATAAACCATAGAGGAAAAAAAAATGCTCTAATGAAATGGAGATAAGCAATCTATTTGATAAAGAGTTCAAAGTAATTGTTATAAATACACTGACCAAAACTGGGAGAAGAATGGAAGAACACAAAGAGAACATTAACAATTAAGTTAGAAAATATAAGAAATGATTGAGCAAAGCTGAATAATACAATAACTATAATAAAAATAAAATGGAGGGAATCAACAGCCAATTAGATGATATATAAGAATGGATCAAGGATCTGGAAGACAGAGGAGTGGAAACCACCCTATCAGAAGAGAAAAAAAAGTAAAAAGAATTTTTAAATATGAGGATAGTTTAGGGGACTTTAGGACAATATCAAGTGTACTAATATTCACATCATATGGGCCTCAGAGGGAGAATAGAGAGAAAAAAACCAAACAGAAAATTTACTTGAAGAAATAATGGCTGAAAACTTTCCTAACATTGAGAAGGAAACAGACATACAGGTCCAGAAAGCCCAGAAAGTCCCAAATAAGAAGAACCCAAAGAGATCCATGTTAAAGAATATTAAAATTGAAATGATACAAGCTAAGAATAAAGAGACAATGCTATCAGTAAGAGAAAAACAAATAGTCATACACAAAGGAAACCTCATAAGACTGTCAGCTGATTTTTCAACAGAAATTTGCAGGTAAGAAGGGAACGGTGGGATATATTTAAAGTGCTGAAAGGAGGATGAGTACTGAGTAATGAATGGAATTATTGAATTCTTGTATTGTATACCTGAAACTAATATAATGTTGTATGTTAACTACTCTGGAATTAAAGTGAAATTTTTAAAAGGGGGAGAAGTGCTACAGGGAGAAAACTTATAACCAAGAATACTATATTCAGCAAGGTCATGATTCAGAACTGAAGGAGAGATAAATAGTTTCTCAGAGAACAAAAATTAAAGGAGTTCATTATCACTAAACCATCCTTACAAGAAATATTAGAGGGTTTTATTTCTTTTTAAAGATTATTTATTTGACAGAGAGTGAGAAAAAGTAAGAGAACACAAGCCAGGGGAGCAGCAGGCAGAGGGAGAAGCAGGCTACCCACTGAGCAGGGAACATTTCGACCTGAGCCGAAAGCAAATGCTTAATGACTGAGCCATCCAGGTGCCCACAAGTGGTCATTGTTTTCTTTTTCTACTTTTTTTCTTCTTCTCCTTCTTCTTCTCTTTTTTTAAAAAGACTTTATTTATTTGACAGAGAGAGAGGGAACACAGGCAGGGGGGAGCAGGAGAGGGAGAAGCAGCTTTCCTGTCGAGCAGGGAGCCCAATGTGGGCCTCAATCCCAGGATCCTGGGATCATGACCTAAGCCGAAGGCAGCTGCTAAACGACGAGCCACCCAGGTGCCCCACAGATGGTCTTCTTTAAGAAGAAGAGAAAAAGAGAAAAATTCATACTAGAAATAAGAAAATATATGAAAGAAAAAATCTCACTGGTAAAGACAAATATATAGTAAAGGCAGTTGATCAGCCATTTAAAAGTTAGCATGAAAGTTAAACGACAAATATAGTAAAATCAACTATAGCTACAAAAAGTACTTAACAGATACACAAAATAAAAAGATGTCAAATATGATGTTAAAAACATAAAATGGGGGGGAGTAAAATGTAGTGCTTTTAGAATGTGATCAAACTTAAGCAACTATCAGCTTAAAATATATATGTCAATATATGACCCTCATGGTAACCAGAAACCAAAACCTTATAATAGATACACAAAAGAAATAAAGAGAAAGGAACCCAAAAATATCACTAATGAAAACCATCAAACCACAAGAGACCAAAAAGAGAAAGAAATAGAGAAGAACTACAAAAATGACCAGAAAACAATAACAAAATGGCAATAAGTATAAACCTATCAAAAATTACTCTAGGGGCACCTGGGTGGCTCAGTGGGTTAAAGCCTCTGCCTTCAGCTCAGGTCATGATCTCAGGGTCCTGAGTTCAAGCCCCATGTTGGGCTCTCTGCTCAGCGGTGAGCCTGCTTCCCCTCCCCCCTCTCTCTGCCTGCCTCTCTGCCTACTTGTGATCTCTATCTGTAAATAAATAAATAAAATCTTTTAAAAAATTACTCTAATGTAAATGGACTAAATTATCCAATCAAAAGAGATACAGGGCTGAGTGGATAAAAAAGGCAAAACCCATCTATACGCAGCCTACAAAAGACTCATGTCAGATTTAAAGTCACATACAAACTGAAGGGGAAAGGATGGAAAAAGATAATCCATGCAAACGGAAATGAAAAGAAAGCTAGGGTAAAATTAGTCACAGCAAAAAAAACAAAAACAAAAACAAACAAACAAACAAAAAAAACAAAGACTGTGACAAGGGATTAAAAAAAAAAGACATTACTTAATGGTAAGAAGTCAATCCAGGAAAAGTTGTAACATTTGTAAATATTTGTGCACCCAAAACAGGGGCACCTAAATGTATAAATCAAATATAAACAAATCTAAAGCGAGAAATTGACTGTAATGTAATAATAGTAGGGAACCTTAAAACCCAATTTATATCAATAGATCATCCAGACCAAAAAAAAATCAATAAGGAAATTTCAGCCTTAAATAACTTAATAGACCTGATGGACTTGATAGATATAAATGGAGCATTTTATTCAAAAATGACATCCACATTTAAAGAATACACATTCTTTTCAAGTGCACACAGAATGTTCTGTGAGATAGATTATATGTTAGGCACAAATCAAGCATCAGTAAATTCAAGATTGAGGTTATATCAGGCATCGTTTCCAATCACAACAGTATAAAACTAGAAGTCAACTGCATTAAGAAAACAAAGAAAATCCTACAAACATATGGAAACTAAATAACATGCTACTAAACAACTAATGGGTCAACAAAAAAATCGAAGAGAAATTTTAAAAAAATACCTGGAGACAAAATGAAACATAAAGTTCCACACTCAATGAGAGATAGCAAAAGCAGTTCAAAGAGGGAAGCGCATAGTGACACAGACGTATCTCAAGAAACAAGAGACATCCCCCCAAAATTATCTTTGCACTTAAAGGAAATATAAAAGAAAAAGCCCAAAGTTAGTAAAAGGAAGAAATAATAAAGATCAGGCAGGAAATAAATGAAACAGAGACTTAAAAAAAAATAAGAAAAAAATCAATGAAACTAAAAGCTGGCTATTTGAAAAGGTAAACAAAATCAATACACCTATAGCCAGATTCATCAAGAGAAAAAAAAAATAGAGGGCCCAAATAAATATGAGAACTGAAAGAGACATTACAACTGACACCACAGAAATACAAAGGATAATAAGAGACTATTCTACATGATTATACATCAACAAATCAGAAAACCTAGAAGAAATGAATACATTTTTAGGAGCACATAACCTTCTAAGACTGAATCATGAAGACACAGAAAATCCAAATAGACTGATTACAAGCAATAAAATAGAGCTAGTAATTTAAAAACTCCCAAAAAATAAAAGTCCAGGACCAGATGGCTTCACAACTGAATTCCTTCAAACATTTAAAGAAGTTACTACCTATTCTCAAATTCTTCCAAAATATAGTAGAAGATAGGGCACTTCCAAACTCATCTTAGGATGTTAATATACCCTGACACCAAAACCAGAAAATAACAGCCATTTAAAAGAAAGAAAGAAAGAAAGAAAGAAAATTACAAGTCAGTACCCCCGATAAACACAGATGCAAAAATCCTCAACAAAGTATTAGCAAACAGAATTCAATAATACATTAAAAGGATCAGATGCCATGGTCAAGGGGGGTTTATTCAAGGTATATGACAGTGCTTCAACCTCTGCTAATCAATCGACGTCATGCACTAAATTAACAAAGTGAAAGGTAAAAATCATGATCATCTCAAAAGATTCAGATAAAGCATTTGACAAAATTCAACATCCACTTATGAGAAAAAACCCTTACTAAAGTAGGTATAGAAAGAAATTACCAGAACATAATAACAGCCATTTATAACAAACCCATAGCTAACATCATATTCAATGGTGAAAAACTGAAAAGTTTTCTTCTAAGATCAGAAACAAGACAAGGATGCTCACTCTTGTCACTTTTATTCAACAAAATATTGGTATTCCTAGGCACAGCAATTAGGTATGAAATAGAAAGCATCCAAATTGGAAAAGAAGAGGTAAAACTGTCACTATTTGCAGATGACATGATACTATATATAGAAGTACAAATTTAACCAAAGAGGGAAAAGACCTGTACTTTGAAAACTATAAGATACTGATGAAAAAATTAAAAATGAACCAAATAAATGGAAATATTGGAAGAACTATTATTGTTAAAATCTCCTTACTACCCAAAACAACCTATAGATTCAATGCAGAACCCCAAGAAAATGTCAGTAGATTTTTTTTTTTTTTTTACAGAACTACAACAGATAATCCTAAAATTTGTATGGAACCATGAAAGAGCCAGAAAAGCCAAGACAATTTTGAGAAAGGATACTCCTGGAGTCATCATGCTCCTGGATTTCAAACTGTACTACAAAGCTACAGTAATCAAAATAGTATGGGAATGGCACCAAAACAAATATAATGAAATAGAATGGAGAGCCTAAAAATAAATCCACACATATATGATCAATTAATTTATGACAAAGAAGGCAAGAAGACAGTCCTTTCAATAAATGGTGTTGGTAAAACTGGACAAATAAATGCAAAAGAATGATAATGGACCACTATTATACTATATAACAAAATAAATTCACATAAGCAGTGAACTATTTGACATCAGTCTTAGCAATATTATTTCAGACCAGTTTCCTAGGTGAGGACAACAAAGGCTAAAATAAACAAATGAGACTATATTATTATAAAAAAACTTTTGCACAGTAAAGGAAACCATCAACAAAATGTAAAGGCAATATACTGGATGAGAGGTGATATTTGGGTTAATATCCAAAATATGTAAAGAACTTATACAATTTAATATAAAAAATTTTAAAATCCTGATTAAAAAAATGGGTAGGCAACTTCAAAAGATATTTTTCCAAAGACTTACAAATAGCCAGCAGGCACTTGAAAAAAATGCTCAATATCACTTGCAATAAGGAAACTGCAAATATGGGGCAGCTGGGTGGCTCAGTCAGTTAAGAGTCTGCTTTGGCCTCAGTCTATGATCCTGGAGTCCTGGGATCAAGCCCCATATCGGGACCCCCACTCAGTGGGGGCCTGCTTCTCCCTCACCCTCTGTTGCTGCTCTCTCTCTCTCTCTGTCAAATGAAAAAAAAATTAAAAAAAGGAAACTATAAATAAAAACCACAATGAGATATCATCTCATCTCAGTAAGACTGACCATTATAAAAAAAGACAAAAAATAAGAAGTGTTGGTGAGGATGTGGAGAAAAGGGAACCCTTGTAGACTGTTGGGAATGTAAACTAGTGCAGCCACTGTGGAAAGTAATAGAGAGGTTTCTTAAAAAATTAAAAATAGAACTACTATACAATACGGCAATTTAACTTTCTGATATTTATCTGAAGATAACAAGAAAACATCAACCTGAAGAGAGACATGCACCTTTATATCTATCATAACATTATTTTCACTGGCCAAGGATTGGAAGCAACCAAAGTATCCATCGATAGATGAGTGGTAAAGATGATGTGATGTATATACACAATAAAATTTTAACAGTCACAAAAAATAATGAAATCTCACAATTTCTGACAAACTGGAGGGATCTAAAAGGTGTTACACTAAGTGAAATAAGTCAGATAGGGAAAGACAAATACTGTATGATTTCACATATATGTGGAATTGATAAACCAAACGAACAAAGCAAACAAAACAGAAAGGTCTCTTCGATACAGGAAACAAACTGTTGGTGACCAGAGAGGGTAGAGAGGGGTCAGAAATGGGCAAAAGAGGTGAAGAGAATCATGAGGTATGAAGTTACAGTTATAAAATAAATAATTCGTGGAGATGTAATATATACAGCCTAAGGAATACAGTCGATAATAGTGTACTAAATTTGTACAGGGACAGGTGGTAACTGAAGTTATCATGGGGATCATTTTGTAATGTATAAAAATATCAAAGCACGATGACATACACTTGAAATTAATAGGATATGGTATATCAGTTATACCTAAGCCCTCAGGCTTCTTTACTGGTCTAAGTCTAAAAATATCGTATAGAAGATCACTAAGAAAATTAACGTGCCTCACTTCAGCAATGATACAAGATGATGTAAATGCTTAATAGAGAGAAATATTACATAGTGGCTTTGGCCCCTTTGCTAACGTTAAATTGGCTGGTATTAAGCAGGCATGCCATTTCACTCCTAAGGAAGGCAGTTCATGAAGATTCCCTCCTGGCTATTTTGTAAGCCTAACACAATTCTTTCTGTTTTCTTGACATTTGCTTTTGACACCCCAACCAGTTTCTTGTCTTGTTTAGGATCCCCGTGGAGTCAATCTGAAGGCAGAATGAGGAGAAAGGAGTCCAGTTGTTAGGCAGTGGCCAATAGAGATGACCTACATTTCTGCTCCCAATAGTTAGGCCTATAAACCTGGAGTGGGTCTGTGTAGGTCATTGTGAGGAGTGCAAGACATAGAACTTGTCTACAAGAAAATAATTTTCAAGAGGCTTTGGGAATAGTTTCTCTTACTGAAAGAAAGAAGCTATTTTTGAAGGAAAGAAGAGAGAATGCTTTAGAAATAAAGCATAAATTCCCTCCTGTGTGTTTAGACACTAAAGTCTGCAGGTAAACAAGGCAGCAGGGAGCATTTGCACACAGGGTGAGGAGAGAGGCAGGGAGGGGGAGATCACTGCTTGCTACAACACTTGACATTAATTAAACCTGCTTTAAATAAAGAAAGTGTTAGATTATTTTTCTATTACATGCAATATTTACATTAATTATACCAAATGCTGAAACTGTTTTCTATAACCAAATCATCCTCCACTCCCAATAAATTCATGTATTTTGAAGACTAAAAGGATGTGCTGGGAGAGGATTCTAGCATACTGTACTTTGTGCATGTGAAATTAAAATGCTCTGCTCCAGGGAGCTAGTCCTTCATTTCCACATCAGACACTGCTCTTTCTTGCTCCCCTATAGAATCATTAGTGAGCAAAATTCCTCTTTATAGCACACTAGGGTAAGGACTCATCTCTTCTATTCTCTCAGCTTATGGTCTGAAATGTTATTTCCTGGGGCTGAAACTCTGACCAAGGGCTGTTTGGTTTACACAAACACAAGGGGGTTCTGGCAGTTTCCTTGGCCTGCTCATATCTATTGACTTTCAGTTTTTCTAATTATAAGCCAGCTAAGATGGCAATGGATGGCATTCCATAGAGACCCATGTTTTTCTACTCCTTTCTCCATCCAGATAATAGACCTGCTTCTAGGCTCTTGTACCCACATTGTTCCTTCTCTGCATGGATTTTTGCACATGCCAATTGCTTAAACTGGAAGACTGGTCTTTCACACTTTGCCTAGTTACCTCTATTCTCTTCCACAGACCCATTTACCTCTTTTATAGGACACAGAGCAATGACAATTACACATCTGTGGTGTGATTATTTGATCAATATATCTATCCTATTAAAATATGAGCCTTAAGAGACAGGAATATATGTGTTTTGGTCTACCAGTGTATCAGGATCTCTCACTGATCCTAGAGGCCCTGGCATAGAGAAGGTATATAAAAATAAGTGTAGATTAACTGAGTAGATGAGCAAATGGAGTGAATGAATTAATGAAAAACAGAAAAAACAACAATAACCCATAACTCTTGTATCCATATTTTGTCTCAAATTGCCCTTCTGCTTATAAAACCCTTTGGCTTTCAATCTTTTCATTACCTTCTTCCCATAATTTGAGAGATGCCAAATCCCAACTCTTGCATGAAGTAATTTTTAGCTATTAAATCCTCACCAAATCCTTTTTTTCTCCAAATGTCATACATCATGAATATACATGGAATTGCATTTTATGGTAGTTTTTTCCCCACATCTGTAAAGTATGTCTTTCCTACCAGACTGTAGGTCTATGATGACACAAAAATATTTCCTACCATGCTTAAAATAGCACCTAACATACTGGAGATACACAAATGAATTGGGCTTATTTCTGGATTCACTGAGATTCTATCTCCGTTATATGGAAGCAATACATTCATGGCTAAGGGGATGATTACTCCACTCTTAAAAACAATGGCTTGTGTAGTAAAAAAAAAAAAAATGGATTTGGTTGGGTTAGGGAAGAGGAATAATGGCACAGTGAGAAGGAGTATATCTAGGTCCAATCAGGAAAACATAGCCCCACCAGTGATTTTAGCAAAGAATTTAATACAGGGCATTGGTTAAAGCAGGTATGAGAGAGCTAGAAAAGTGAAAAGGACACACTCGGGTAGCATAGAGATAGAAAGAATAGTCAACTACCATCCTTAGGTTTAGAAACAAAGAGAAGCAGTTGAGATTATTAGAACTAGAAGTTTGGAGGAAGCACCCTGAACCTGGAAGTTAGATCTCTGAGCTACTCGTGCCAGAGAGGTCACAGGGAGGCCAGATGAAAAGATTAAAAACTGAAAGGCCTGCTACAGGAACAATTCACAGCCACTATTGCAACACAGGTAGAAATAGGAAGCATTGGTGGGTCCTTGCTCCCACCACCCCCTCTGCCAGGCTTCATCCCAGTGGCAGAACTTACCAGCTGAAAAAGGCTAAATGTACTTTTCCCAGCTCCAGCATGCATGCCAAGTAGAGACGAGGAGGTTCAGAGCTGAGACAGTAGCTTCACAATGGCACAGGACTAAGAGAATGAATGACATTTCCTACTAACATTAAACTGCCAAGAATGCACAGATATTTGGCAAAATACATGTAACATAGTGATTCTTATTTAAGTGATATTTTAGGATTTAAAAATGACCTTTTTATTGGCTGGTTTTAAAACAGACCACTCCATATAATGATAATTCAGGGACTAGTTTTTTACTCTTTCCACAGAATTTACTAATGGTCCACAGAATCATCAGTAAATTTTATTACCTTGAAATGCTCTGGGGAGGGGAAACTTCTGGTATTTAAAAGAAAATACTTCTGTTCTTTTCCTTATCAGCAGCGACCACACATGACCAAGAATAAGGCTCCAGACCTTCGTGGCATGAAGGAGGAGCTGCTTAAACAGTGGGAAAACCTGAAGTTGGAGCTGTCCCAGCTGCATGTCCCCAAAGTGACAGTTGACAGTCGCAGTGGTTTTAAAGCTCTCCAGGATCTCAGTTATTTGCAAATCTATCCCATGTGCTCTCGCCATCATCAACCAGATTCAGAAGAACATCAGGAAATTCTTCAAGGGTAAGAAGTACAAACTCCTGGATCTGCAGCTCAAGAAGTTATGTGCCATGTGAATGCAGCCAAACAATCACAAGGAAAACCTCAAGAACAAGAAGTAGCAGAGGAAGGAGCAGCTGTACCTGCTGCAGGAGTGCATGGTCAAAGCCTGAACTACACCAATAAAACACAAACTGAAGGAAGAGAAGAGAAGGAGAGGGAAGTGGGAAAGTGGGAAATGGGGAAGGGAAGGAGGAGGAAGAGGGGAGAGGGAGGAAAAAGAGAAGCAATTTTTTTTTCTTTTGGTCAGAAAAAAAGGTTTTTAGAATAGTTCAGGGTTATGAACAAATGCTTAAATTATGAGAATAAAAATGTAAAATTAAACTTTAAAACTGTGTAAAGCTTAAGAGACTTAAATCTTCCATTCATTGGGTATTTGTCATGATGCTAATACTATACTCCTGTGGGATAGCTTGGGGAGGGGAGCAAATCAATCTCTACTACAATATTGTTGAGTTCTTTCAAGTCTTCTTGACTACTCTCTGTTCACAACTCCTTTCTTCCCTCAATCCCTTAACACAAACACTCAAAATCTAGTCTCCACATTTCCCTGCTTGTGCTCCAAAATATTGACACTGGGAAACTTTGTTACCCATCCTCTTTGCTACCTGGATTCCAGTTGGATTTGACCAGCAGAATGCACAAGCAGAGGATCAGAGAAGAAGAGAGACATTGGGGTATGTCTCCTAATTTTGACCATAGCATTTGGCTATGTCTCTGGAAGTGGCTAGCATCTCTTTTTGATTATCACACCTATTGTGTGGCCCATTTCCACAGCTTCAGTACTTACTGGGCTCCAATAATACTGTTTGCTTTCTTTAACCCTTTACTCCTAAAGGTAGCAATGGCTTTCTGATCTTGGTGATCTTTGAATGTCTCAAGTTCTTTGTCCATTCCCTTAGCACTGTTCATACCTCTGTAAATATTTTTTTATTTAAAATCTTTTGAATCATTGAAGTTGGATTCTGTTTTTTGATAAGAACCTGAATGATTCACAGGTGCACTAGAGTATTATTTATATGCTAGTTGCAACATCAGAGATAAAAATATAAGCTTTCTATATGTGTTTGACTTTTTGGTAACTATTTGTCTCAATTACAGGACTATAAACTACATGAAATCAAGGCCCATAACTACTGTACTCCTCACTATATACCCAGAAATAATATTGTACCACCTATGGGGTAGTTGATAAATATTCATGAGGGATTTTATTCATTTAATAAATATTTATTGTAGTTATATATTACGAACACTAATTAACATTGGGAGTACTACAGTGAGGAGACAAAGGGCAATGAAGAAGAAAGCCTCATGTTAAAGGGATAGAGAGTAATGATGGAATAGTTGACCAAGTTTAGATTTACCTTGGATGGAGACAGTGAGTATTTCTTTATGAAAAATGATGTTCGAGCAAGACCTAAAACACGAGACAAACTAGGTCAGGTGGAAGATGAACAGCCCCACTAAACCTACAAGAGGCAGGTACACCAATATGGAAAATCATCAACTCATGAAGAAAGACAGCAAGAAAAGAAGGAAAGAAGAAGGAAACTACAAAACAGCTAGTAAACAATTAATAAGATGGCATCAATAACTCTTTACTGACCAATAATTATTTAAATGTAAATGGATTAAATTCTCTAATCAAATGGCATAGAGTGGCTGACTGGATTATAAACAAGACCTAAGTATATGCTTCCTGTAAGAGACTCAATTTATCTTTAAAGACATACATAAGCTGAGAGCGAAGGGATGGTAAAAGATATTCCATGCAAATGAAAACCAAAATTGGGCAAGTCTAGCCATACTTCAATGAGACAAAATAGACTAAGTCAAAAACTAATAAAAGATAAAGAAAATCAGTCAATTCATTAAGAGTATATAACAATTGTAAGTGCATATGCACCCAACATCAGAGCACCTAAATATATTAAGCAAATACTAACAGATCTGAAAAGAAAAATAGACAGCAATTCAATAACAGCAGGGAGCTTGAAAACCTCACTTTAAATAATGTCTTAGACTAAATGGGCCAAAGAGACATAAAGAGCACATTGTACCCTACAGCACCAAAATACACACTCTTCTCAAGCACACATGGAACATTGTCCAGGATTATCTCAATTATGCAGAAAAAGCCTTTGATAACATTCAACATTACTTCATGATAAAAGCTCTCAAAAAATTGGGTATGGAAGGACTGCACCACAATATAATAAAGGCCATATATGACAAATTCACAGCTAACATCATACTCAGTGGTGAAAGACTGATATTTTTCCCTTTAATATCATGAATAAGAGAAAGGTTCCCCCATCTTACAACTCACTGCTATTCAATGTAGTACTAGAAGTTCTAGCCAGAGCCATTTAGCCAGTAAAAGAAATAAAAGCATCCAAATGAGAAAGAAAGAAGTAAAATTGTCTCTGTCTGCAGATGATATGATCTTATATATAGAAAATTCTAAACATTCCACCAAAAAACTATTAGAACCAATAAACAAATTCAATAAAGTTGCAGGATACAAAATTAACATACAAAAATCAACTGCATTTCTGTATACTAACAATAATCTATCTGAAAAAGAAATAAAGTCTCATTTACAATAGCATTAAAAGTAATAAAATATTTAGGAATGAACTTAACCAAGGAGATGAAAGATATGTACATTAAAACCTATAAGACATTGATGAAAGAAATTGAAGAAAGTACAAATAAATATGCCATGTTCATAGATCAAAATAATTAATACTGTTAAAATATCCATGCTATCCAAAGCCATCTACAGAGTCGAAGCAATACCTATCAAAATTGCAATAGCATTTTTCACATAAATAGAAAAATCAATCTTAAAATGTGTATAAACCTCAAAAGATCCAAAATAGCCAAAGCAATCCTGAGAAAGAACAAAGCAGAAGGCATCCAATTTTCTGATTTCAAACTTTATTAAAAAGCTATATTAATCAAAATAGTATGGTACTAGCAAACAAACAAACAACAAGAAAAAAGATACATAGACCAATGGAATAGTCAAGAGTCTAGAAATAAACCCATGCATATATAGTCAACTGATACCCCATAAGGCAGCCAAGAATATGCAATGGGAAAAAGATAGTCTCTTCAATAAATGGTGCTGGAAAAGCTGGATATTCACATGCAAAAGAATGAAACTGGGCTCCTATCTTTCACCACTGAAAAAAAATTAACTTGAAATGGAGGGACGCCTGGGTGGCTCAGTTGGTTAAGCGGCTGCCTTCGGCTCAGGTCATGATCCCAGCATCCTGGGATCGATTCCTGCATTGGGCTCCTTGCTCGGCAGGGAGCCTGCTTCTCCCTCTGCCTCTGCCTGCCACTCTGTCTGCCTGTGCTCGCTCCTGCTCTCTCTCTGACAAATAAATAAATAAAATCTTAAAAAAAAAAAAAAGAAATGGAGTAAAGACTTAAATGCAAGACCCAGAATCATAAAACTCCTCAAAGAAAATATAGGGGAAAAGCTTCTTGACATTGTTCTTGGCAACAATTTTTTGGATGACACCAAAACGGCAAGCAACAAAAGCAAAAATCAACAAACAGAACTACATCAAACTAAAAAGTTTCTTCATAGCAAAATAATCAATTAACAAAATGCAAAGACTACCTACAGAATAGGAGAAAATATTTATAAAGCATCTATCTGAAGAGGAGTTAATAACCAAAATATATAAGGAACTCATATAGCTCAATAGTAGGAAAACAATCTGATTAAAACTGGGCAAGGACTTGAATAGTCTTTTTTCTAAAGAAGACATACAAATGGCCAACAGATAATGAAAAATTGCTTAACATCACTAATTACCAGGAAAAGCAAACCAACACTGCAGTGAGATATCACCTCACACCTGTTAAAATGGCAATCCTAAAAAAGACAGGAGATGAATGTTGATGAGGATATGGGAAAAAGAAAAACTTTGTTTTTGGGAATATTTTGGGAATATAAATTGGAACAGCCACTATTAAAAAAAAAACACCAGTATGGAGTTTCCTCCAAAAACTAAAAGTAGAACTACCATATAATCCAGCAATTCCACCTCTAGGTGTATATCCTAAGGAAATGAAATCACTATTTCAAAGAGATATCTGGGGATCCATGCTTATTGCAGCATTAGTCACAATAAACAACACATGAGAACAATCCAAGTGTCCATGCTGGGATGAACAGGTAAAGCAAATGTGGCACACACACACACACATAAGTGCATGCCCATGCACAGGAAGGAATAATATTCAGCCATGAGACAGAAGGAAATTCTACCATTTGCTACAACATGGATGGATCTTGAGGGCAGTTGGACAAAGACAAATACTCCATGTTCTCCTTCTATTATTTAAAAATTCCCGGGGCGCCTGGGTGGCTCAGTGGGTTAAAGCCTCTGCCTTCAGCTCATGTCATGATCCCAGGGTCCTGGGATGGAGCCCCACATCGGGCTCTCCGCTCAGCAGGGAGCCTGCTTCCTCCTCTCTCTCTGCCTGCCTCTCTGCCTACTTGTGATCTCTATTTCTCTGTGTTAAATAAATAAATAAAATTTAAAAAAAAATAAAAAAAAATTCCCTATGCTGCATTTTTCATCTCCATGACCTATTTATTTTATAACTGGAAGTTTGTATCTCTTAGTCCCCTTCACCTATTTTCCCCATCCCCCCCCCCACCTTCCCTTCATGTTCTTTCTCCCTTATATCTGAAATCTTGAAAAGCAGAACTCATGCAAATGGAGAGAGTAGAATGGTGGTTGCCAGGGACTTGGGGACAAGGGAAAAGGAGAGAGGTTAGTTAAAGTGATTCTAGTTATAAGATAAATAAGTTCATGGTATCTAAGGTATAGTATGGTGACTACAGTTAACAATACTGTACCAATATCTCAAAGTTGCTAAGATAGTAGATCTTCAGTGTTATCACTACACACATACACAAATGGCAAAATGAGGTTAACTAACTAAATTAACTAAACTTATTGTGGTAATCTTTTCACTATATACATGTATCAATTTGCGTTAATCACCTTAAACTCACATATATTACATGTCAATTATGCCTTGATAGATCTGGAAAAAATACACTTAAAGATCAAAAGTCACCCATTTCTTTTACAGAAAACAATAGATGTATTTCTATTATTATGTTCTAATTATTATATTCTAATAGATGTATAAAAAATCTGAAGGAGGCAAGAAAATTGGAGAAATATTTGAGGCAGAGCTGGAAATCAAGCTATCTATCTATCTGTCATCTCTATACCTGGAAGAAGGATGCCATCACAGAAGTAAAAACTCTAGCAAAGACCTAGAAGCTGAAATCCTGGTTTTGTTGCTGTAAAGAGATATGGAAGGGAAATGGAAGAGCAAGTAGACAGAGAGGAAAGTCACACACCATCAATTTAGTTATGTATAATCCTTCTTGAAGTGGAATGTGGAGGAATTACTTTGGGGTAGGATTGGCAAATCTGCATTGCCTTTTTTAAATTCTAGTCATAATTGTTCTAACTCATTTTTTAAAAAGATTTAATATATTTATTTGACAGACAGAGTTCACAAGTAGGCAGAGAGGTAGGCAGAGAGAGGGGGGGAAGCAGGCTCCCTGCTGAGCAGAGAGCCCAATATGGGGCTCGATCCTAGGACCCTGAGATCATGACCTGAGCTGAAGGCAGAGGCTTTAACCCACTGAGCCACCCAGGCACCCCAGTTCTAGCTCATTTTTGCAGATGGCAATACATCTTCCATCTAGAGTACCAAAAGGAAGGAGACTGAGGATGAAACCAAAACAGTCCCTAAGAGAGTATATAAGATAAAAAGAAGGAAATCAAAGTGAAGGAACAAGCTTGAACATCAGATACAAATGCAAGAAGGTTAAGAGCTAGGTTGTATTGGATGCTGTGGTATGTTGTTCAGATCCCTCTTCAGGACCAGCTCACTTCATTTCCCATGTTCAGGAGTGTTTACTGCTCACTGCTCATAGCCGAATCCCTCTCCTGGAATTACCATTTCCCTTTCTTTCTGTCTTTCTGTCTTTCTTTCTGATTTTATTTATTTATTTATTTATTTATTTATTTAACAGAGAGAAAGCAAGAGAGCACCAGAAGGTGGGACAGCAGAGGAAGAGGGAGAAGCAGGCTTCCCGCTGAGCAAGGAACCTGATGTGGGGCTCAATTCTAGGACCCTAGGATCATGACCTGAGCCAAAGGCAGACACTTAACCAACTGAGCCACTCAGGTGTCCCTGGAATTGCCATTTCGAAAGGCTGCTGCCAGTCATGATCCAGTCATGGCAGGATCCACTTGCAGAGGTTAATTACAACCAGTGACTAGCCAAGCATGGTGCAAAGTCCCAGTTGCCTTTCTTTGATTCAGGAGAACTCTGAAGGTCAATTCTAACTTCAGACCTCCCCACAGAAAATACTGAGGCTGCTATTCAACTCTTTCCTTTGTCAAATTCTGCTTCTTTCTCTCCTTTATAAGTGTTGCTCTGAGGAGCTCTCTGCTTTGAAGAACATGCATTATATACTTCTAGGTATTGGCTTGCCCTGAGAGGCCACACAGAGATGTTCCATACATTACATTTCTTGAGAGGAAATGATAAAACCATAGGCTGACTGGGTCAGCAAATGCTCTTAATACCTATTCTTGATCTTCAGAGACTTCACATAGAAAGATTGACATGAAATTATATAACTTATTGCACAACTTATTATACATAGGGAGTAACTGATCATTCTAAAGTTTGTAGTCTTTCAGAGTGAAAAAAAAAAATCACCCTACTGGTAATTCATGTTTTCATTTTGTTGTTTAGCACTAGTACCTAAAGAAAAGTCAAATGTGATGGTTCATTTATCCTCTGAATGCTTTGCAGTTCACATTGTTTTGATGCCTGCTTCTTTTTTGACTTGGTGATCCTAACAATATGATTGTTTTGTGTAGGAAGGCACTAATGAAATAAACTCTTATATCTAAAAATTTTTAAATGTTAGAGCTAAGAAGAACCTTCAAAGTAATAAAAACTGGAATAGTTCTAGTAAAATAGTTATGATACAACTGTCACAATGTATTTTTCTAGCTTAGACATCATTCATTTTTTTAAAGGTTTTTTGTTTGTTTGTTTGTTTTAGATTTTATTTATTTATTTGACAGAGAGAGTGAGCACAAGCAGACAGAGTGGCAGGCAGAAGCAGAGGGAGAAGCAGGCTCCCTGCTGAGCAAGGAGCCCGATGTGGGACTCGATCCCAGGACCCTGGGATCATGACCTGAGCCGAAGACAGCTGCTTAACCAACTGAGCCACCCAGGCGTCCCGACATCATTCATTTTTATGAGAACATCTGTCTGCAGAATAAATTCTTCTCAGGTAATTTTGGGGTCTTTTCAGAAATAGCTCACATGTGTTTTGTGAAAAACCTTTTCTTGGCTTTGTCACAGTATTAGACATTTACTTCTCTTGTCCTATCTCATCTTGGAACCCAAAGTGGAAGCTTTGAAGCATTGCTTGTGCTACCACTATAGATGCCTTCCAAAGACAATACCACTTATGCTGCTGTTTATTAAAAGTGATTCCACTTCTGACTCCACCTGTGATAGCTGACTAGAATCTTCCAGAGAACCATCTGCACGGAGTAGCAGATGAAAGCTTCTTGCCCAATGCCAACCCACTACTGTAGAGTCCATACTTTTAAAAATCTTGTCCCCTCATTCTAGAGCTCAAAAAGTAGTCTACTGACTCACTACTTATGTTTGGATAAGTTAAAAAAAAAATCTCTCAAAGGCTCAATTTCCTCATCTGTAGAATGGACTAAATAGTTGTGAACACTGAGTGATATGTTGTATTGTTTCCCAAAACCTTTATTTAGTAAGTCACTAAAATAACACAAAAACATGGGAGAGGAGAGAGAAACAAAGCCTAGCCAAGTATACGACTGCCTTAATTTCATGAGTGAAATCACAATTTAACACCAAACACATAGAATATAGAACTGGCAATTTTACACAACCCTCTTTCTGTCATATGTTTATATATTTATCTTTATATAGTCATGTATATACGCCCTTGGATGTCGTATTCTTTGGAATATGTTCTGGTCCTTTTCAGTGAGTGGATCTTCATAAATCTCATGTCTCCTTCTTAAAATGGTGTTTTAACTTTGCCAAGATATGTGAGTTTCTATATCTCCTGAGATATCCTGAATTTGAGGTAATATATTTCCCAAACTAGCCTTAAACAACTCTACTTTTTTTTTCTTTAAAGATTTATTTATTTATTTATTTATTTGACAGGAAAAAACACACAGAGAGAGGTAACACAGGCAGGGGGAGTGGGAGAGGGAGAAGCACTGAGCAGGAAGCCTGATGTGGGGCTCAATCTCAGGACCCTGGGATCATGACCTGAGCTAAAGGCAGATGCCCAGCAACTGAGCCACCCAGGTGACCACTACTCTACTTTATCTTAACCAGCCTCAGGCCTTCCAAGATTGGGGACTAAACTTAAAACAGAAGGTGACAGCCAGAACGAGTACCTGAATATGCTGACTACTCTAAACTCTAAGATCAAATCATTGTTTTAGATTCTGTATGTGGTAACTAATTTCATCATTTGTCTTACCACAGTGACAGTGATGTAAGACTCTACATAACAGAATGAAAGAAAGACCATTTTAGAGCTAGATAAAGAAGCTTAATTGTATTTAGGGCATAAATCATAGGTGTGGTCTAGATATTGATAATGCATCAATTTATTTTCTAATAAATAAAAATGCTTTGAGGTGATGGTTAGAGTGCTTTTCATCTTGAGAGCATTTTATGAACATTGACTAATTTATCATTATTTACAAGCCAATTAATTTTCACTACCCTGAGGTAGGAATTGTAATTATGCCAGACTGGCAGATGGGAAAAAAGAAATTGGGGAGAGAATCAAAAAAGAATTATGAGTTTAATAGACCTGAATTAGATGGATATTTACTGTTCAATTTAAATGCCATAAAATAGAATGTGCAGTGGATATTTTGGTAAGACACTTTTACTAAATACTTTTAGATCATTCATGTACTTACTCTTAAGCTCACTTTCTCCCTCACTCACTCATTTATTTACTGAAGTCATCCATTTAACAAATGCTTATTGATGTAAGTACTAAAAATATAAACTTAAATAAGATATATTAGCTGTTCTTAAGAAGCTTATGGTACCCTAAAAGAAACAAACATGTAAGCAGATAATGGAAAAGTGGTGTTATAGGGACACCGGGTAAGTTACCAAGTTGAACCAGGGAATTGAGGACAGTTAAAGCTTCTCAAATAAGATCTTGCTTCCACAGGATCTTAAGAGATGATATTTATTATACAGGCATGCTGGCAGAGGGTAAGCAAGACAGAAGGAACACTATGCTTGAAATCCCAGATATATGAAAGAGCATAGGACTTGAAGGGAACACCAGTAATTCTTAAAGGTTGTAATATAGGTATAGGTTGAAAGTACGGGGAATATGAAATCAGAAAATAGGAACAAGATCATGGTATCATGTGCATTAGACATTAACCCAAAGGATATTGGAGGTCTTGTTAAAATTATTTTTTCAGAGTCACTCTTCAGAAATTTGGGTTCAATAGTCTGATGTAGGATTTGGTTATCTATATTTTAAACAAGCATACACAGATTTTTCAGATGCAGATTTTTGGCTATGTTTTGAGAAACTTATATAGGTAATGATGAACTATTGGAGGGACTTCAATAAGAAAACAACACAATCAGATTTATATTTTAGAAAAGTAAGTATGATAGTAATGTAGGGAGTGGATTGGAGTTGGCTAGAGATGAAGCAAAAGTTGGGAGAGAAGACAGAATGCTATTTCAGTTCCAAAAAAAGGGGAAAGTTTGATTTAAAGTAGTTGTGAGGGTTTAGAAAGGAAAAAACTTCGAGGGATATTTGGGGAAAGGGCTAGGGATTGACTTAAGGTGAGGGGATGAAGAGAAAAGAGTTTAAGATTACATCTAAATTGTTTAAACACAGTTCTGAGTGGTTCTGGAACCATAGAGTAGTAGTCTGGAAGGATAGAACATCTCTGTTGACACATGGAGCCTCAGAAGTATGTGCTTGGAGGAAAGATGTTCAAATCTTAGGTATGCATATGGTCTCTGTGAAGCAGGATTAGTGACTACAATGTGCTGTAATTCCAATTGAATAATGAGACAGATAATGCTACTTTATTTGTTGGATTGTAGAAAGGAGAGACCATAGGGAGAACAGTTAGGTGGCTATTAGGATTATCAGTGAAGTAGTGACTATAATCATTGTAATAAGCCATAGGAAGGGAGTCAAATGTTAGAACTATTTCAAAAGAAGACAGGATTTTATGACCAGTTAGAGATGGTTGATTAGGGAAATAAAATATAAAATTAACATTTCAGGGCAAATATTAAGAAGTTGGAGGTGATGATGAACTAGAGTAATTGGTAAGGAGACTGAGTTAAGAGTGAATGAGCAGCTGAGTTTACTTTTGGAGATAATGATATTGGGATATTCGTGGGATATTTAAGGGGATGAGGAATCAATAGGTACTTGACACCCCTGAACAAGATCTCCAGTGAAAGATTTATGTAGATTCAGCTGCCTCAACCCACAATAATGATACTACTTCAGAATGAGAAAGTGGAATTACTACCAGTTACTGTATGATGACCAGTTAGTTTACCAGAGTACACTGCTGTTTATAACATTGGGAAAGTTGCTTCATTTTGATCTCCTTCCAGCTGTCAAAAGAAGAACAGCATAGCATATTAATCAAGAACATGTGTGTAGGATAGTCCAAGATGGCAGAGGAGTACAAGACCTTAGTTTTGTCTGGTGTCAGTAATACAGCCAAGGAGCTATCGAATCATTCTGAACACCTGCAAACTCAACTGGATAGCTAAGAAAAGAATTGCCACAATTCTACAGATAGAAAAGAGACCACTTTCTGCAATTAGGAGGTGTAGAGAAGTGAATCCAAGGTGATATATGGAAGATAAACCATGGGGGTAGGGAGCCTCCATAAGCCATCACTAGAAAGTTTTATAGCACTGGAGAACAAAATCAGAACTCCTAGAAGTCTGCTCCAGCGAGGGTCATCCCTGCCTGAAAGGTGCAGAAGTGGCAAAGCAGAACAGAATCTTAGGTGGGACAGTGTGGCCTCAGGATTCCTGGAGTCACAGAAATAATAGGGAGTGCCTGAGTGAGGCAACATTCCCAAGCATTGGAGTGGGGAAGCTGGCTAAAATCAGTGAGCTCAGGAGTGGACTCTCAGTTTGGGGCTGCCATAAACCATGAATTACAGCATGGTCTGGTAACTGCTCTAAGTAGGGGCCCAGTGAGTTGCAGAACCAGCAAGACTACCCTTACTCCCCTGAGACAAATGGCACAGGAGCATGCCAGAGGAGTCTGCAGGGTTTGGAGACTCAAAAGAAGGTCATGTGCCTGAGATAGAAATGCTCCATCACAGGCTGGGTGGGCACGGAGTGCAGTTGGAGATCAGGGAAATAGGAGTGATTGACTGCTTTTCCCTGAGGGTGCTCTGAGGAGTGACACCACAAGCTTTTGTCACAAGGGGTGGAGACTGGGAAGCTGCCATTTTCATTCTCATCCTCTGAAGCAGCACGGAAAGCCTTCAGGGAACAAATGTCACATAGAGCAATCCAGAGCTGGTCGCTTAGCCTGGCCCCCTGGCAAGGGCAGTGCAATTCCACCTGGGACAAAGACACCTGGGAACTAGTGCAATAGGCCCCTCCCCCCAGAAGACCAGCACAAACATCTGTCTAAGACCAAGTTTACATATCACTCAGAATTGTAAAACTCCAGCAGTGGGGGAAAATAATATGCAGAATTTATGTTTTTCCCCCACAATTCTTTAGCCTTACAATTTTAATTCTTTCCTCTTTCCTTTTTTAACCAATTTATTTTATCAACTTAAATTTTTTAAAAAAATTTTCATCTTTACAGTTACATTGTGTTATTTCATTGTATTCAATTTTATTTACATACATATGTATATATATATAAGTTTTTCTTTCTTTACAATTTTGGAATACAGTTTCTTCTAACAAGCCAACCAAAATACACCCAGAATCTAGTGTATTTCTCTGTTCTACTCGTTTGTCTGATCATATCATCTCCCTCCTCCTTCTCTTTCTTCCTCCTCCTCCTCCTCCTCCTCCTCTTCTTCTTCTCCTCCTTCTTTTTGGTTAAAGTCTTTACAGTCACGTTATATCATTTCAATGTATTTTATTTTATTTTATGTATGTATGTATATATATATCAGTTTCTCTTTTTTTACACTACTAGGAAGTAGTTTTTTCTAACAAACAGGCCAAAATACACTGAGGATAAAGTGTATTGCTCTGTTCTGTTCATCAGTCTGTTTATATTCCTTTTTTTAATTTTAATTTTCACTTTTAAAGTTGCATTCTATCCTTTCATTCTATTTAATTTCATTCTTGTACATATATAAGTTTTTCTTTCTTTATAATTTTGCAATCTAGTTTTCAAACAAACAAAAACAGTCCTATTCACAGAGACCTAACAGGCCAGAAAGGACTCGCATGATATATTCAGAGCACTAGATGAGAAAAATATGCAGCCAAGAATATTTTATCCAGCAAGACTGTCATTCAGAATGGAAGGAGAGATAAAGAGCTTCCAAGACAAATAGAAACTAAAAGAATTTGTGATCACTAAACCAGCCCTACCAGAAATACTAAAGGGGATCCTTTAAGCAAAGGGAAAGCCCAAAAGTGACATAGACCAGAAAGTAACGGAGACAATATGCAGAAACACTGACTATACAGGTAATATAATGGCACTAAATTCATACCTTTCAATAGTTTCTCTGAATGTAAATGGGCTAAATGCCCCAATCAAGAGACACAGGGTAGGGGCGCCTGGGTGGCTCAGTGGATTAAAGCCACTGCCTTCGGCTCGGGTCATGATCCCAGGGTCGTGGGATCGGGTCATGATCCCAGGGTCGTGGGATCGAGCCCCGCATCGGGCTCTCTGCTCTGTGGACAGCCTGCTTTCTCCTCTGTCTCTCTCTGCCTCTCTGCCTACTGTGATAGTGATCTCTATCAAATGAATAAATAAAATCTTTAAAAAAAATAAAAAAAAAAGAGACACAGGGTATCAGATTGGATAAAAAAGCAAGACCCACTGATATGTTGTCTCCAAGAGATTCATTTTAGACCCAAATACACTTCCAGATTTAAAGTGAGGGGGTAGAAAACCATTTATTGTGCTAATTAACATAAAAAAAGTTGGGGTGGAAATCTCTATATCAGACAAATTAGACTTTAAACCAAAGACTGTAGTAAGAGCTCAGGAAGGACACTTTATCATTAATCCAACAAGAATATCTAATAACTGTGAATATTTATGCCCCGAACATGGGAGAAGCCAATTATATAGTCCAACTAATAGCACCTGGATGATAATACAATAATAGTAAGGGACTTTAACACCCCAGTCACAGCAGTGGACAGATCATCTAAGCAGAAGATCGACAACAAAACAAGGGCTTTGAATGACACACTGGACCAGACGGACTTCACAGATATATCAAGAGCATTCCATTCTAAAGCAAAACAATATACATTCTTCTTGAGTGCACATGGAACATTCTGCAGAATAGATCACATCCTGGGTCACAAATCAGATCTCAACCAGTACCAAAAGACCAGAAGATTGGGATCATTCCCTGCATATTTTCAGACCACAGTGCTTTGAAACTAGAATGAAATCACAAGAGGGAAGTTGAAAAGAACTCACATAGATGGAGGTTAAAGAGCATCCTACTAAAGAATGAATGGGTCAACCAGGAAATTAAGTAAGAATTTTAAAAACTCATGGAAACAAAT
>RCUC01048733.1:0-12853 GCA_003697995.1 Taxidea taxus jeffersonii | reverse complement strand
GGTCACCTGAATGAGATGCCAGCAAGTCCACCAAACCAGCAGGGGAGAAGCTCTAACTCCTGGAGACTGCTGTCAGAGGGGCCCAACACAGGGTTAGAAGCCAGCTAAGCATCAGGAAGTGACAGAACTTTCCTGTGCCCTTCTCTTCACTCATTCCTCCTGAGCTTTCACACTGGTGGGGAATGCACCGGGAGGAGGGGGCCCGCTGGGTAGGACATGAGTGGAAAAGGAGATCGATTGGCCACGTTTCTCCCCCTGAACACAGTCAACCTGCCAAATACTTTCCTCAGCTAGAAGATGGGGAGAAGCCTGGCCTGAAGTCTGAAATGTTCACCTCTTAGATTAGACATTGACAATTTCCAAAGGAGAGTGCTTTGGACTTAGAAGACTTTAGGACTAAGAGTAAACAGGAAAGTCACAGATCTGCCAAATTTTCAGCCTTTGCAGGGGAAAAGCTTCCTGTAAAATGGTAGTGGGACAGAGTTGAATTCTGCTTATCTAAGAGACATCATGCTTGTTCAATGTACTGTTTAGACATTTAAAGAAAAGGGCAGACATTTCCTCTGAGAAATCCTGATAATCAATGTATTTCCTCAGAATACAATCAACAAGGCAGCAAAGGACCATTCTGCATAGCTGTTTCCCCTGTTCCCTAGTGCTAAATTTAGGCTACACAAATCATGGTGTGGTTATTAAACAACATTTTTCTTTTCATTTTGTTACATCTTATAATTCTTAGAGAAATTTCAGAATGTATTATATACCAGTTCCATTTGTTTTCCCTGGCCAAGAGCTAACAGCCTGTAACCAGGTAAATACAAAAGACCCAGGACTGAGAGATGGAATTTAAAAAGCTTTTCCACTCCATTCACACAGACTCTCTTTTTCCTTTTGGTTCCACTTACTCTTTTGGTCTCATTTCCTTCATCTGTACAGTGGCAGTAATGGGTCTCAATTTCATTTTGTTCTCTTGATGGATGGATTCCCACAGTTAGACCAAATGAAAATCTGACCAGTAATGCCCACTTATCTACCTCTCTGAAGTACTGGAAGAATTAATGATGGACTGTAAAATGTGCTGAAGATGAAGAGCACACTATGAGATCTGATGACTATTTTTGAAAAGTATTAATAGGTAAGTATATTTTAACAAACGTGGGAAAATGTTACAGCAAAGGATCTTGGCTTGCTTGCCCTCGTACCTCAGTGCATTAAGGTAGAAAGGAATATGCATAATATTTAGGGAGAAAAATAAAAGCAATAACAAAACCTGACAATCCAAGACCATAAACATATTAATAGTGAAATGTTCTTCACATATTAAAAAATCCAGCTAATTTTTTAAAATAAAGCATTGGTTTTAACACCGAGGATATAATGTATGCCTTGAAATTTTAGAATAGTCTATACAGAAAGGCAAGAGACCAAAAAACATCTCTGAAGAGAGATGTTCAGAAATAAAGCCAAGGCAAAGAGATCAAAGATACTTTCCTCCTGCATTCAAAATGCAGCATGGGCAGAATTCATTTTGCTACGTATAAATTTGATAACTGCTTTTTTTGTTATTGGTCTTGCAAAAAGAGATGAAATGGAGATATGAATATTGCTTGCTCTGGAGGGTAGTCAGGGAGCAGATGAAAATGCATAGCAAGTTTGACAGAAGTAAGTTACATTTATAGAGCAATGAGAGAGGAGTATGTTATTTATGAATTTGAGTATTTTTAAGAAAGTTAAAGTCACAGTTTCTGTACACTAATTATTCCACACTCTAAACCCTCCAGCAAATAGCAAATGATTAAATTATTTTGGCCCTTCAAATTTCTCTTGGTCTTTGTACCTCTAAGGATTAGTGTCTGCAGCCGTGCTGTCTTCTTTGAGAGGGCTCAGATTCCTGTAAACATTAAAGAGATGTCCTAGGTCCATTCATAATGTCTTTCAAATATTTAAGTCTTGCCTTCCAAAAATGCTTATTTTAGTCTTTAAAAAGAAAAAAAAGTCAAATTGAATCAAAATTATATTTTCAGATTTGCATTACATTTTATTGATAAAAATCTGAATGTTATTAGACAAGTCCCAAATAAGTAAATAAAAATTTCATAGTCTAATTTAAGAAAGTCTAGATTAAAATTTTTCCTTTTAACTTTTCTAAGACAATAGAACATTCTGATATGTCCATCTCAAATACATCTACATTTCTTTCTGAATTCTTCCTTCCTTCAGACTAACCATCTCATCTCATTTCTGTTCACTTTTGTGTCCTCCGCAGTAATGCCGGGAATCCCGTTGCCTGGAGACCACTCCTGAAGAACATCCACTGCCATGGCCTCTTGGAGATTTAAGACATCTAATAAGGAGCTGACAGAAATCATCAGCTTGCCTCTGAGAAAGCAGCATCTTTTAAAAGTCACAATAAAGCACTTGTCTGGATATTACTTATTTTGGGTAATCTTTTAATTAAAGTACAGGATACAAAGGAGAAAAAAAGTACCTCTGGAAAAAATCTAAATTTTACAAATCCACGCAAAAAGAAGGTGGGGCAAACGAAACGAAACAAAACAAAACAAAAAACCCCAAGCCCTAAATGTGCATTCTTTAATAAGTGGAAGAACTTTTCAGTTCCCCCTGTATTGCTTATTTATTCTAATTTTTAAAACTATTCTAAAAGGCTCTATTTTTAGCTGTATTTTTAGTTCTGCTATTTGTCTATTAACATTCTCTTGAGCCCAAAGGAATTTTGAAGCAGCAAATTCAATAAAATGACATAAGGTCAACTCTGAAAAGAAAAATCAATAATGAAAGCGATAAAACACAGCTCTGAGAACTCTGTATTACAAAATCAGCAAAACGAAATGGCAGCCTACAGAATGGGAGAAAATATTTGCGAATCATATATTTGATAAGAGGTTAATATCCAAAAATACATAAAGAATTCCTGCAGCTTAACAGCAAAGAAAAGCTAACAATCCAATTAAAAATGGGCAAAGGACCTGAATAGACATTCTTCCAGAGAGGATAGTCAGATGGCCAACAGGCACAGGAAAAGGTGCTCAACATCACTGATCATCAGGGAAATGCAAATCAAAACCACAGTGAGTTATCACTCTATGCCTGTTAGAATGGTCATCACCAACATGACAACAGAGAAATGCTGGCATGGATGTGGAGTAAAAGGCACCCTCATGCACTGCTGGTGGGAATGTAAATCAGTGCAGTCCCTATGGAAAACAGTATGGAAGATCCTCAAAAAACTAAAAGTAGACCGATCACATGATCCAGCAATTCCACTTCTGAGTATATACACAAAGGAAATGAAATAACTATAATTAATGCTGTATGATATTTTTGAAAGTTGATAACAGAATGGGTCATAAAAGTTCTCATTACAAGGAAAAAATCTTTTGGTAACTATATGAGGTGACAGATGTTAAAGAATGATGGTATTATAATAATTTTGGAATATAATAAAATAACAGATAAATAGTAAAAAAAAAACACCCAAAAAACCAAAAGAACCCCTTATCAACTTGGGGCATTCTTTTTTTTTTTTAAAGATTTTTATTTTTCATTCTTTTTAGAGAGAGAGAGAGATAGTGGGGGAGAAGCACAGGGGAGGGTGAGAATCTCAAGCAGGCTCCCTGCTGAGCCCAGAGCACAAAGGGGCTCGATTTCAAGACTTCCAAGATCATGACCTGAGCTGAAATCGAGTCAGAAGCCCAATCAGCTGAGCCATCCAGGTGCCCCTTGGGACACTGTTAATAAGATCCTAGAGTCCAGCACATCTTAATGGTGTCTGAGAATTAAGAACAGATTACTATATGGTAGAGGGTGTGCCCTGTTTAAAAATGATGTATTTGAGTCCTATTTTGCATTTTTGAAAGATAAAATATTTTTAAGATGTTTATGCTCAAAGGAAAAAAAAACTTCTGTAGACTGGAAATTTAATGTGAATTAAAACACGGCTCAGGGATGAAATCAAAAAGAAAAAAATGATCCTTCTTTGCTAAACATTTATGATTGTTTTTTTTTAAAGATTATTTATTTATTTGAGATAGAGAGAGAGAGGGAGCATGCGCGGGGCAGGGGAGTGCGTAGAGGGAAAGGGAGAAGAAGGCTCCCTGCTGATCACAGAGCCTGACGCAGGGCTGTATCCCAGGACCCTGTGAGCCAAAGGCAGATGCTTAACCGACTGAGCCACCCAGGCACCCCAACATTTATAGTTTTGATGTTATTAATTACACTTTTGTTTTTCAGTTGGTGCCTCGTGGTCACCAAGGTACGGTAAATTATTTAGAATTGATATTTCCTCCAAAAATCTTTATCCCCAATCATGTAAAAAGCAATACAAGCATGAGCTATAATTAAGATGTGCTTCTCCATGAGCATTTGGAAGCTGCTGGAAGGTCGTACGTTCTAGAAAGCTTTAGGTTGCGCTTTGATAACAGACAGAACTAAATCTCTACTACACTTCACGATGTGACCATGTACTGGCTTTTCAACTTCACTAAACTTAATTTTTTTTTGCAAGAAAAATGCATGTATTTATTGTACTTAACTCCTAAGGTTGTTATGAGGATGAAGTAAGTAGGTACGTAACCAGAGTCCCTGGAACATTATAAGTGCTCAGTAAGCAGGAGCTGTTACCGCCGTCATTCCAGTGAAGTTCTGTTAAAGCCAAGAAGATCCTAAAGTTCTGAGACTGAGTCTGAGGGCAATCACAGAGCCACATAGCTGATTGTGAACTGCTGTTTAAGAAAATGAAAGGAAGTCACTGTCTACTTAGTACCATAGTACATTCTGACGGAACTAGGCTAAGCATTAATGTTTTTAATGCTTTTTGTAGATGTGAGAGAAGAAATGGAGGTAATACCACATTAAGAACTTGTTATTCCTGGAAAATAGACAAAATCCAGGTCCTGCACAGTTCTAGCCCATCTCTGTTTTGTTTGGTTTTCGCGGAGGTACAATTCACATCAGTACATAAATATTAAAAATGCTGATTGGTGAATTTAATGATTTTGTGCATATGTCAAGTACCACCCACGAACATACAGAATTTATCCTTAAGCCCCTTTGTGCCCGTTCACAGTCAACACAACACCCACTCCCCCCTGGCAATCACTCTTCTGCTGCTGACGAGGCTTCAGATTCCTTTCCTAATCTAGAGAAAGAGCTCATGAGAAATTCAAAGCCCTCGTTCTCTACCCTGACTAGATGTGACTCTTAATCCATTGTCTTTCCTTCATTCCCATTCAATGTCACCTTGCCTCTACCTGAGAGTCACCATATCATCAACATGCCCTTAATCTAATCAATCCGCCCTATGTTACCTATTTTCCAGACACGAAGCTTATGAACTGTGACATTCTTCTGACATTCAGGGGGCTTTCCCTCCACTGTTGTGTTAACGATGTTTCACTGCATTTTTGGATTCACAAACTCCATAAATATTATTCTCAACTGTGATTGCAAATGATTGTGTTTTCCAAAGCATCCTGGGCCAATGTTAAGTACATGAACCTTTGTAGACTCCCTACCCCATCTAGGTGAATGCCCACTTGCTAAAATGCCTCTTGTGCCACATTTAAACCCTTGCCCACTAATAACTCTACAGAAAAATGAAGCCCCTAATAAGCAAAGGATCGAGGTTTATAGCTAATCACAGAGAAACTAGAATCATTTCTAATATTATCCTTTCCATAACAGCACTAGTGAGCCCTGAGCTTGGATTTTTCCACTTGCTGCATGAAAATATGAAAACTAAGATAATAAGACTGGACGACTGGGGGAAAAAAATCAAAGAGTTGCTACAAAACCCCCTCAGCCCACAGGTTGCTGTGATTTTCACTTGAGTATGCTCAAGGGTTCATTTTACTTTTGACTTTAAAATTCACACTCAATTTTGGCACAAGGCGTATGACTCAGTTCTTTACAGTACCAATCCTGTAAAAACAGATGACTCAGCCACCAGTTATAACAGCAGATTATTGCAGTATTCATCCAGACATGCCTTATGCTGACTAGAGAGGGCTTTCAAGTTAATGAGGCAAAAACAGCAATGTCCCAGTAGAACATATGCTGTCCTGTAATGGGGGTGGGAGGAAGAACCAAATACAACTACTAAATAACATAGTATCATTGAAATGTAATCCCTTAAAAAAGTCAGACAGCTTTACTTTTCCCATGGTTTATTAATTTTAGGATAGCTGTTCTCTTAAATCAAATCTATTTTTACTTAAATTTCAGAATCCAAATCCCCACACGAACCAAGAAACCAGAGGCTGACTTTTCTCAACAGGTTTCCCCTTCATAGCCAAAGCATCCACCCCAATAGAAAATGAGGTCAGACCTAACAAGAATGGCAATCGTTCAATGACACTGTCTGGAAGCCAAAGAAGAATTACAAAAATAAGCCAATCTGGTGCAATAAAAAGCCCCCCCCCCAAAATCCGAGTAAGAACAAGTTCAAAATTAAAATACTGTTTATTTTCAACACACCCAACAAATTGCTGAAAGAAATTACTACATTTTCCCTCAAGAAGGGAATGGTGACACAATGCCACCTCCTACCCATTGAGCATCACCGGATGGGTGCCAACATACAGATAGGACATCCTCTTAATTATGTTAAATACCAGACAATAGAGCCAGAATGGGAGAGTTACTCATTCATTAAGCTTGGACTGAGCACCTACCATGTACCTTCTATTCCTCTGTCTTGGGGGCTTGGTGTACAGGGGGTTGTGTGGTGGGGGCGACAGGTGTAAGTTCCAAGTCATCACTGAAATAAAGTTACATCTCTGGGACCCTGAGGATGGGGTCAGGCAAGCCTTCACAGATGGCAGGACATATAAGCAAGGGCTGAAAGCAGGAGGAATTTGCCAGTTAGACAAGGTGAAAAATATTCCAGCAGAGGGCATGTGATGTGCAAAGTCACAGATTTGTGAAGTAGCTTTGGATGTCTGGAAAACAACCAGTGTTTTGGGGCTGCTGCAGAAATTGCAGGCCAGCAGTGACAAGAGATGTGGCTACAAATGCTGGCAGGAACTTGATGGTAAGGGATCTTTAAGTCCAAAGAGGTCAGCTCATCCCTTGCAGACAGGAGAGTGACAGAACCAGATTTGTGTTTTAGAAGATGCTTCCTGGAGCCGTGTGCGGTGACAGAATGGGGCCTGAGAGATCTATTAGGGCCTGTTCTGGCAATTCATATGCCAGGGAATGAGGGCTGGATTTGAGGACAGGGAGAGAGGAGAAAGGGTGGATTCGTGTAGGACCAAGAAATTGTTAGAAATGGTTACCAGCCTCTGGGATTTCTGACTTGAGCTACTGGGGTAATGAGTTTTCTGAGCTGAGAACAGGAATACAATGGGCATAAATTCTGGAATGGGCTGACGCAGATGGGGAATGGTTCTGTCTTTGGAGACACTGAGGCAAAAGGTGACTTTTGAGTGTCCAGAAGGAAATGACACAGCAAAGAATTTGTAAGATTAATGTATTCCTTCTGTCGTTACCTAGGACACTCCAAGTGCTGGTTTCATTCGTTATGAAATTATATGCAACTATTTTTGATGATTTACAGGGGAGGTTCAGGAGAATAAAGGCTCCTGCAAGGATTTCCTGGATAGCTTTATGGCAAGTGTTTCAAATAAGGGTACTGCAGCCTAGGGTGTCACTGGGAGCCCTGATAGAAGTCTGATTGCCATCAATGTAATTTGCAGTGTGAGTTAACACCACCAGCATTGGTTTGGTAAGAATTAGTCATGGATCAAAGCCACACATCCTGAAGTCAGGATTACATTGCAACAACATCATCCATCGTAAATAACTCTTTAGTGTCATCAACGGGCTTTTAGAAAACAATCCTTTAAAAATATAAATTAAACTATGTCACTACAAAGCCTTCCATGATGCACTTCTTTCTCCATATCTCCCTCCATGTCTCATTACTGTCCTCCCCTCCCCCCCCAACGACTGTATTCCAGCTACACTGGTGTCTTTGCTGCTCTGCAAATATCAGACCCTTGACAATTCCTGCAGATTTATCTGCATGGTTTTGAGTTATTGGTCAAATGTTACGTTTTACTTGAGTTCTTCCTTGCCTCTTGATTTAAAATTATGGCAACTACATTTTAACCAATCCCTATTATCTTCTCCTGCTTTAGTGTCCCAACAGCACTAAAGAGCAGTTTTTGAACTTCCTCTGAACATGGTAGTGGGAGAGAATGTTACCATGTTGTTAGCAGCTGTAGATAGGATCGAGACGGGTTGTATATAGAATAGGCTGAGCTTATGTTGCCATGACTAACAAGCCCCAGATCCCAGTGGCTTAACTGAGAAAACTTAGTTCTTCCTCAAAGTTTGCTTAAGTCAGGTGGACTCACAGTGATGACTCTCCTCCAGGCAGTGGTGCAGTGATCTAGGCTCTTTGCAGCTTTTGGCCCTGCTCTCTCAACATATGGCCTCCACGCTTGCTCCCAAAGGGACTGTGTTGATAGGAACCACAGAGCTACCTAAATTAGGTCAGAAGTGACGTACATCACTTCTGCTCATAGTCCAATGGTCAGCTAGTCCCATGGACTCACTTAAATATGAGAGGTCTTGTTGGGAAGTGCAGTCTTCTAAGTGCCCTTCAAAGACAGAAAACCTGGACACGGGTGCACACTCCTCAAATTTCACACAGCCGACAGCTTTGGAATGATTTTCTTAAGATGCAGCATGAAGCAATGGAGAGAGCATAGCAGTTGGATCCAGCAGAGCCGAACGCAAATCTGGTTGGACCAATCACTACCTAAGTTACCTTGAGTAAGTCAGTTTTTAATTCTGGGTCTCTGTTTTCAAACCCACAAAATGGGGAAAATAAAAATACATGGCCTGCTTGTATCAAAGGGATTTTTTATTTTCAACTATAAAAGTTTGCAAGCAGAATTACCAAATTTAGGCCAGAATTCAAATGCAAGTACTTAAATAATGCAGTATGAAACCTAGAAAGCCTGCCTGGATGAAATATAATGAATTATACTATTTTACATCAACTTTATTAGAGCTGTAGAGAAGTGTACCACTTTCAGTCTTACTGCTTAACAGCTGTGACACCTAAGCAGTTAAGGAGCTGTTTATGCATCAGCATTGGTATATTTTCTATGTATGGAGCAGGAAGAAAATGCAAAGGAAACTGTGATATATGATAAACATTATATATGATAAACATTAAAGATTACCCAAAGCACAAGTCTGTAGTCTCTGAAGACACTTTTGTGTTATCACTGCCTTAAAAAATGAATGAATCCAATATTGGCAGCTTGCATGGTACCTTATGCTCTGTTGCTGGAGGGTGTCCTCCTGGATCAGCTATCATGCAGCAAAGCCAACCCTATGTTGCAAGGATTGATGTGTAGTTAGCACAAGATATCAGACTGACCAGCTATCAGCTATTTGAAAAATTCCATTATAATGTATTTAGGGATATATCAAAGTCTTTTAAAAACATTACTTTTTGTAGATTTGGGTAATTAATGAATATATTTGTTGTTAGGCTTCAAAAAAAATACCGAATTCATATGTAATTATTTTACAAGTCACTTCCAGATTGTTGATGATGGCAAAGTGTTAACAGTAATGATTGTAATAACGGTATGCTCTTTATCAGTTTTCTAGATGCAAAAAAAAAAAAAAAATCTCATCAAAAGCAAGTCTAGGGGCACCGGGGCGGCTCAGTGGGTTAAAGCCTCTGATTTCAGCTCGGGTCATGATCCCAGGACCCTGGGATGGAACCCCGCATCAGGCTATCTGCTCGATGGGGAGCCTGCTTCCTCCTCTCTCTCTGCCTGCCTCTCTGCCTACTTGTGATCTCTGTCTGCCAAATAAATAAATAAAATCTTTTTTTAAAAAAAAAGCAAGTCTAATCTTTTAAATCCATGTAATGTGAAATATTCAAAGGTGTGAATTCTATTAAAATATACTTTGAGTAAAAAAAATACTCAAAGGTGTGAATTCTATTAAAATATACTTAAAATATACAGTGGAATCTATAGCATTAGGATAGAAAGAGTCCAAGTCACCTGCTCCAAGTTAACAAACTGTCCCTATAGAGAACTGTGTTTTGACTCAGCCTGCCATTTGTTTCCAAGCAAGCTCCTTCCGCTTATTTGTATCTGTATCTGATAGAAAAGTGTTTCCTACATTGAGCAGATTCACCTCTGTGGAACTTCCACCCATTACTCTAGTTTAGAAGATTTTTTTTTTTTTTTAATTGCTAGTAACAGTACTCTACACACACTAAACACTAGGGACATTCTGACTGTCATTTATTTATTTATTTATTTATTTATTTATTTATTTTAAATTTTATTTTTTTTTAAAGATTTTATTTATTTATTTGACAGACAGAGATCACAAATAGGCAGAGACGCAGACAGAGAGAGAGGGGGAAGCAGGCTCCCTGCTGAGCAGAAAGCCCAATGTGGGGCTCGATCCCAGGACCCTGGGATCATGACCTGAGCCAAAGACAGAGGCTTTAACCCATTGAGCCACCCAGGGGCCCCCTGACTGTCATTTAAAGATCACAGATTGACAGCCTAAAATAGGAAGAGTCCAGAAACCAGTCAGTACTATGGTAACCAAGACACAAAAATCCACAGAAGCAGCTTCTAACTGAACTTTGTCATGGAATTTTTCTGCCTACTCATTGGCCCACATAACTCTACTGTGACGAACAAAAATGGATCCCATAAAGCCGGCTGCAAACAGATACCCACAGCCACGTGCTGGAAGGCAGACAGCATATCAACAATGAGATAAAGTTCTCTGAAGCGGAAGGGCACTGAACCAAGGTTTCCGACATATATCCAAGTGTTGGCTTTTAAAATGGAGAGTAAGAGAAAGCACAGTGGATTTTATGGCAAAAGATGCATATTTATAGGATGTTTTAGGTGACGTTATGATAAAACAGGACCAGGTTATTATTGCAAAGAGAATGCTCTTTTGTTTCCTTTTGCCAACAACTTCTATGCACTACTGCCTTGACCCCAGGGCCTGGGTTACTTCCCACTCCCCACCAAGATTACAACCTTGAGAAGGACTACTTGTCTTCTTTTCTTCTCTTTAGACCCTTCTGCCATGCTCTTTTATAAAAGACATTCAGAGAGCCGGTCATGGTGTCAAGCTGGCGATCATACATTGTACGGACGTTTTGAAACAGAGAGTGTAGAGAAATAGATGGTCCAGGTCAAAGGTTCCTTTCTCCATGGCCAGAGGTAGTGCACATGCACATGCAGACATAGACATGGATACACCCAGCTTGAACTATAGTCTCTTATCTCAAATCTGCCTCTCCATGAATCTATTTCTTATTTAGATTTGACAGTATCATGCCCGTCTTTAACAAACACCCTCAATGGTTTTCTGCCATGGCCTGTGTATCATTCATATTCAGCCTAGATGGGGGCTGGCAAACAATAACCTGGGGGCCAAATCTGGTCTGCTGTCTATTTTGTATGCTTTTTTTTTTTTTTTTACATTTTTAAGAGGTTGCAAAAAATCAAAAGAATAATATGTTGTAAAATTCAAATTTCAGGTTCCACAAATAAGGTTTCATTGGAAGACATCCATACTCATTTGTTTATATACTGTCTGTGCCTTTCGAGCTACAAAGCAGAGCTGAGTCCTTGCGGCACAGACCACATGGCCTGCAAAGCCTAAAATATTGACTCTCTGGCCAAGTAAAACAGAAGTTTGCCAACTCCCAGCCTGTGAGGATGGACCTCCTGGGGTTGGATAGCACCTAGCCTGTGTGGCTGTATACTAAACTCTGATCTCTAATATTCATCATATGAAGTGCTTTCTCTCCAGCCAGGCATTTGAGATTTTCCACAAGCTAGGCCCAGACCAGATTGTCTCCAGCCTTCCCATCCTCTACTTACTCTTTTCTTGGTGCCCTGCATCTGTTTATGTTGCTACTTTGTTCTAGCTGTGTGCTCTCCTTTATCCACTGGTTGGTATCCAAGATTTATGTCACTTTGAACATGGCAGCTCAGAAATGTACCTACCTAATTTGACTTCTTGCTTCTATGAATTCACACAGGGTTTGGATGTTGTCTGGCACACTCCCCACAGCCTGTCTCGCACTATACCTCGTCATGCACTTGTGTCATTTCCCCTGCTTTGTCACACAATCCTTAAGTGCAAGGACTTGCCTTAGTTACCTTTGTACCTTTTAAGAATGGTGCGGGTGTGGGCAGGCCTGGTACCGATCCCAATAGACTGAGAGACTAGTGCCAAGAACCACGCCAGGCCTCAGCACACACACAATCACATACTTCCTTCGTTGCAGGGTCCAGGGAAATTCCGGTGGCATGGCAAAAGACCCAAGTTAGTGCTCTAATAAAGGCCATGGGGAGGGGTGGTTCAGTTCCGTAGAAACAAACAAAATCTTGGAAGGTCACAAGTCTAGGACCTAATCCAGAATCAGGGACTACACTGAATAACAGACAGGCCCTACACATTGGCAACGTTCAGTAGAAGTAGCAAGATTCCATTCACCAGACCAGGGTCCAGGACAACAGAGCCAATAGAAAAGGGGATAACATGAGGCAGTGGTGTTTGGCCAGGAGAAAACAAAGCCAGTTCTGAGAAAGACCGGAGTTCTAAAGAAGTAACTTTGGGCAAAAGTCCAAAGACAGAAATCACACTCAAGGTCAGAGCTAAGCTGCTACCAACACAATGACTGGAGCTGCGTCCCAAATATTGGGTAAGGACGCCTTAAATTATTCTTGCTGAGGCTTAGATATCATTCTAGGATCTAGAGAGCCGAGGAAGCTATGAAGAAGGCTTCTGCGGCCCTAGCAATGGGGAAAGACAG